>JAHLJT010009419.1:172304133-172331511 GCA_031308135.1 Acheta domesticus
AAGCGGCGCGGGGCGGCGCGGCGCGGCCAAGAAGTGGGATGATTTATTGGCGGCGAGGGGCGCCCGGAAAAGAGAAAGGGCGCGGGAAGGCGCTGGCTGGACCTAATGGTTCGCCCGGCCGACGGCTCCGGCTCTGGCCCCGGCCCCTACCACGCGCGCCGCCGGTGGAGCTGGGGCTGGGGCGGGCTGACCCGGCCACTCCGACGCCGTGACACGACGGCGCCTACACCTCTGCGGACGCCTAGGCGTCGTTCCCGTATCCGACGTTTATCCGACGCATGCCGCTATCCCGTAGCTCCGTATCCGACGTTTAGTTAGTTATGTCTTAGTTTACGTGCCGAGACTCGGATCATCAGACCCGTGTCTTCCGTCTGACCACGAAATTCGTGAAGCTCCTTTCACCTTCTAGGGAGAAAGAAGGTATTACTCCGGGCGACAAACAGGCGGTTTTGAATTTAGCTCAGAGGCTACTTTTAGGCTTGAGATATTTCACGATGCTGCAAATCTACAACGTGGGACATCCGGCTGTACTTCCCCTCCGAAGGAAGGCGTGGATTTTTTCGTCCTTAAAAGACACCCACGACATCGGTCGGGTTTGATTCCGCAAACTTGGGTACAACAGTCCGCTAAGTGTTATACTACCGACCCGTCTCCGACAGGATTTATTCGGTGTGTCTCCGTGCGCTTCCGTCGCACTTCTCTCAGCGCCTTCACTATCGCCGTCGGATCCCTGGCCATTGGTAAGGTGTTCAGTAGCCTAATACCTAATCCCTGGGTTCTAAGCACACATACGTAAAGCGGAGACGTTTTATGCCTCTTCGACTTATTCTAGCTATTTACAACCTTCACAAATCAAAGACGTTCAATCACGATCTTTCTAATATTAACTCTTCCAAGGATTGTAGTTTCAACCTTTCGGGACACAAATGAATTAAAATAGCTATTTTAGTGGTTAAGAAACCGATTTTAATGTTTGAACGAGAAACTGATTATTCACAGTACGACAGATATAATGGGGTTATACAGGTTAAAATGATTCTAGTCCTGAAATATCATTTTTTGGTCAAGTAAAAAAGGTGATTAAAATTACTTGGGATTTTACTAATAGGCATTTATTAGGGATAATGTAATTTTTCATACTTTAAAAGGCGTGCACCTGACATAGTAATATTTTTTGCAATTTGCATCAGTAACCACCACTATCCCTGGCAACCACCCAGTTCGCGTCCTTAATCCTTCCCAGTAGAAAATTCGGCTTCCCGTCTCAACTTCAAAATCAGCCCTCGCCCTTACCTTGACTTTATTGTCGCTCCGTGCCAGACGTCCTCCTCGTCGCTCACACACTCCTCACAATTCGCGCCATCTCTGACACCAGCTCCGAATCCTGCTAAGCGCACAGCCGCCGTCACCACCCCCCCACCACCCCCCCGATGCCCGACCCCCGACGCTACGTCAGCGGATTCGCAGATTCCCCTCCGGCGGAAAACCACCGGCGGATGACGCAGCTCTGCCGTCCCTACGCAGCGCTCTCCGCGCTGCTGACAGCAGTACAAGGCGCGTCGCTGACGCCCCAGTCACGTGTGACTCGTCTCCTTTCTTGGAGTCGGCGTGGATCCGATAGTGTTTAAGGTTTTACGAGTAGTTAGCGGGCTGGAAGTGAGGGATAGTGTAAAGGCGGCTCCACACATTCGCTATTCAGCGAACAGCGAGCAGCCGCTCGCCGAATCCCGAATCGTGTGGATGGGTCGCTTGCTATTTGCCGAATGACGAACATTCGGCGCTCGCCCTACCCGCCGCGCGTCGGTCTTTTGGACACACCAAGGGAGCGAACATTCGCGCCGAAACACATCCGTTGGTCGAGATCGGGCGAGCAGTAGCTTGCTGCTCGGCGAATGCCGAATGTGTGGAGCCACCTTAAAGGTGTCTCTGCACATTCGGCAAGTAGCGGACGACCGCTTGCCGAATTCGGGTAGTGTGGTTGTGTCGCTTGTTGTTGGCCAAGCGCCAGACACAGTGCTCGCTCTGCCCGAATCGTCTTGGGTCTTTTGGATACATCAAAGGATGGTGTGTTCGCCATGCGTATCGGCTACTCGGGATTGGGCGAGCAGTAAACTTGCTACTCGCCAAATGCCAAATACATCCAGCCGTTTTAATTTTAAGAATCTGCTCAGCTAAAATCAGTTTATTGTTACTAAACCGATTTTCCTGAGTTCATTACGCCTAGTTTCGAGCTCCGGTGACTGTGTTTATTCTACATCCGTAATTGGTAATCAGATAATTACGTATGAAAGCACACAATTGAAATGAACGAAGTGTTCATTTACGTTGAGTTGCGAGGTACATGAAGTCATATCACAGAAAAATGAACGCTTGGTAATTGGAAGACTGGTTGCAACTACAGTGTTTGAACGATCATTAATTTCACTGCTCTTTGCTGTTTGTAAGCCTCAGAAAACTATACAATAAATGCACTCTAACACATTTTTTGCAGTAAATGTTGGGAGAGAATCCACGAAAAAAACATTATTATTAGTAAACTTAATTTTAATGAAACATAGCTAGAGCTAATACGTTATATCAGTCCAAAATTGATTTCAATATATTTTCTTACCAAGAAACTATTGAAGAATCTCACAATGAAATACTGAAATACGTTCTATCTCATACTTGTTTTTCTCACAGATCCTTCAATGATTCCAATTGTAAATATTTTCTACAACCTAATTCTCTCATTATTTCTCGCACAAACAACCGTTTTACCTCAGAGATACTCGTCTCTTCTCGCGCCACCCCGTCGCTTTCCAAAGTTCAGCACCCCGGCCTCCATGTCCTTCCGTCCGCCCGTCCGCGCCAGTCCGAGTTTCCGGCGGCGCTCGCTCATTATGGCGGCGAGCTTTAATTGTCGCAGACGGCCGTGGCCACGCCGATAACGAGCGAAGTTTGAAGGGGGCCTTGTCAAGCATCGAAAAAACAACGCGCGGGTCCCGGCTGACAATGGGTGCTTGGGGCAGCCGCGCCTCCGAGCGACACGGTGCCCGGATTGGCCCCGGCGCCGGATAATCTGCGGGGCATGATCGCGAACGCCCATCTGCGCACAGGCGGCGCCTCTTACGGGCGCGATAACTATTAGGTGCGTGAGAGCAATGAATAATCGATGTCGTGTTTATCGCGATGGAAGGTCGCACGAAGGCGGTTCGCGGTAGAAAAAAAAATGCTGTACGTGATACAAACGTGTCCTTCCCGCTACAAGCCTTAAAATGTGTGTTTTGCGTAAATAATTTTTAGAAATTTGGAAGTGCATAAAAAAAGTAAATTACACAAAATGTTTGAAACGGTTGCTTATGGTTGAAAACGTTTAGAGATTACACGTATACCAAGAAGAGAAATTCAGACATTAATTAATAAGCATTTCTATTTCAGGTATTCAAATGATGAGGCAACATCCCATGAAGATAAATGTCCGATAGAGAGATATGTATATACAGATTTGTAACAGATATCGCATCAACAGCAGTCCATTCCATCTGAAATGATGTAACTCTAGAAATCCTAAAGAATGGAAATCAGACTCATTATGTGATTGTTGCGTGCGTTCCGACCCACAAATCAAACAAAAAAAATCTCCAAAAATATTTACTTATTTCCTAACGACCGCCGTCTGAATGCCCGAGCGGCGCGCGTCGGGAGCCTGGGCGCAGGGGGGGGCGGTGGGGCAGACAAAGGGGCTGTGTGTCCCTCCCAGGGGGTCCAGGGGAGGAGGACGGGAGGGGGCGGGGGCAAAGGAATGCAGAGAAGGACGCAGGTAACGCGGCCACGCCCACGCCCGAGCCCTTGACCGAACTCGCTCCGGAGCTGCTTGACTTTCTCACGGGCCTATCTAGCGCGGCGCATCTCCTCCGCTGCGCCTCTGCCGCCGCCTCCCCCGGGGCGACCGAGCGGAGCGGAGCGAGCCGGGCCGGTCTTCTTCTCCTCACCGCCGCCATGGCCGCTGTTTACAGACGGACTGCGCGCCGCTGCCGCTAGTGTTTCTGACCCGCCGCACAAAAGCCGCGGCCGCCTCCGCCTCCACCGCCGCCACATACATATTCAAACGCGCCCCGGCGCGGAGGCGCAGATCGACAAAAAACCGCCCGGCCGGCCGCAGCAGCAGCAGCATCGGGCTGCGAGCGGGGCGGGCAGACGCCGGGCCGGCTGGGCAGAGCGGGGCGCGATCGGATGGTTGCTAGGGCGTGCAAGGACGGGTGGGAGGCGCGATAGGGGACACATGAGGAGACGTGCGTGGGAGAAGGAAGGAATCGAGAGATGCTGAGCGAGGCCTAGCAAAAGAAGGATGTATGCCTAGATGCGGTGTGGAGACATTGGTGATTAGCAGTGTTGAGGGGCGCGCCAGACAAGTGTGTAGGGAGGACGAGTGGGATTCGGAAGAACGAGACGGGATGGATCGACAGGATACGGAACGGAAGTTACGGATCGGCGAGCTACGGGACGGAACCGATCGGGTCGGGGATGTACGAGACGAGCGGTGTAGGAAGGTACAGGAGGGGAGGATCCAGTGGTACGGCAGGGGGTGGAAGGGACGGGAGGTGCGTGGCGGGAAGGCGAGGGACCAGGTGAGGGGTGGGATGGGGTGGAGCGAGGCAAGGCGGGGTGACGCAGCGTGGGGCAGGCGGTGCAGCGGGGCTCGCAGTCGGAGAGGGGTGGGGCGATGCGAGAAGGATCGGGATGCGGCCAACCCGGTGCGGTGCTCCGCAGGGATCGCTCGCCGGGGCTCGCCGCCGCCGCCGCCGCCGCCATCAGATTCACCTGATAGGCCGCAGCGGCGCCGCGGGCGAGATGCCGCGCGACGAGAGAGATGCGGCTGACGCCAACCCGAGAACGAGCGGCGAGGAGCCACAGGCTGCTCACGTGCAAGAACTGGCTCTCGAAGACGTCTTCCTCATCACCGCGCGTCGCACCCAAGGATTCGCAGGAATGCCGAACACAAATACCGTACATATACTGAGATTGCACCATTTTACCCCTCAAGGCCTGCCTTCACGATGGAATATGTCACGGTATTTCGCGACGTTCTCAGACGTGCCGCCAGATATCGCATGATCGCGATCGTATCAAGCAGCGCTTGCGATCGTGCGACTTCTAGCGGCCAGATGGAGAAAGACGCAAAATGCCGTGTGATATTCGATCATGGCCATAGGGACTTGAGGGGCAGAGTTAGAAAAATCACACTATAGTAAAATTCCTCAGGGGCGGATCCAGTCGATCATTTGGGAGTGGGGATCATATATTATTGTTAAATAATAAACTTATTTATTATACTGTATATTTTTGTAGGGCACACATAATATACAATGTTTTTTAAATAATTACATAATTTTAATATAAATATTTAAATCAATTGTGCCGTATAAAGGAAGCTAAGAAACGAAGACCTAAGGCCTTTAGGGGGGCATGCCCCCCTCCCCGATTCACCACTGATATTCTCTCTGTAAAATTCTCGGGAATATTTACATGAGCGGAATATTACATGAGTTCTATGTAATTTTAAAATATTGGCTTTCGTGAATTTACATATAATGTGAGAATACTAAAATATATACCCTGATTACTAAATTTTTACAAATAAAATTAAATGCAACATGTAACGTTATATCAGGAGAAGTCGTGGTATTAGAAGTCGACTGCCTACAAGCAAAACGTCAATTTCTACGGACTCTGCACGGAAAATTACACGAAAGCGCAAAAAGACCAAGAATGCAGAAATTCCTTGCAACTTACAAACTGGCTATCTCTCGTTTATTGTGTCAAATTTTGAACACAAAAGGGAAGATTTACAAACTTCCGTCTTTTATAAACCACTGATGTTAACACGCGTAACGCGCACCGAATTTTGTGCTTAGTCTTTACGAGGATGTTAGCGGTGGCCGCGGTTGTGATAACAAAGGTTGCGACAAGAAGGACTGAGGAGCAGTGTCGCCAGATTACACGTTTCCCTCCTAAATTTAGTTTTTTTTTTGGTCTTTAGGTGTTGTTTTAGGGGACAAATTTATTTGGGGGTTTTCTTGGGGGGGGGATTTCATTGAGTTCTTAAAATATTAATTTTGTGTTATATTGTGAAAATATGTTATATTGTGAAATAATCACACTCGCCAATGATGAGAACTCAACTTGGTTTTAAAATTTTGGGAAGTAAGGGTACACTGGTCGGGTGGGGGTATGTAAAATGCGGACCGACTACCTATTAATATTGTTTTAATTTGACTGACAGGTTAACTGTAAAATATAACTATTATCATATACAATTACTAATATTTTTCGTATTTCTTTCCTTTCCATACCTCCCCATACATTTTAAACATGAAATACTTTTTTTTTAATTTGGGTATTTTTTGTCGTTTTGGGGATTTTTACAGTGCTATCTAGTGGGAATTGCTTAAGACTATCTGGCAACACTGCTAAGGAGGCAAAGGTAGGCAACGGAGTAGTAAAGTGCTCAGACAGCTCGCCTCCCACATGTGGGTGCAGGAGTTCACATCCCGAGCGATCCATGTGGAATCCCAAAGCGCGTTCGCTGCAGATTTTCTCAGGCTTCTCCCGTTTTCACTTCGTCTCAGACAGAGTTTTCACTTTGTCTGACTCCACCATTTCAACATAATTCAATTCATATTATCTTCCCCTATCACTATCATCGACTATAACCATTGGGTATGGCAGAAATGGCCTAAGTACAGAGGATCATAATAAAGGTTAACCTGACGGATACGGAGACAATAGGAGAAGCGGAGAAGTCGTCACCGAAAGAAACGGCGGCAAAGAGCCACGTGCAATGTGGCACCGAGAGAGTTGCAAGCAGAGGCAGAAGAAGCAGCAGTCACAGCGCGCAGGGGCGGCGACGGGGCGTGGCGGGGGCGGGGCAGGACGCAGCGGGGACGAGGCGAGGACGAGGAAGGGCCATGTGGGAGCAGAGCAGGGACGGGGCGAGGACGTGGAGAGTGCGGAGCGGCGAGAGGGTGGGACGGGGAACACCGGGGCACGGAAGAGTGTGGGGGCAGAGGAGGGGCAGAGGCAGGGCGGGGTGTGTGTGGCGGGGTGGAGCAGGGCGGGGAGGCGGTGCGGGGGGGCAGGGCGAGGCGGGACCATGTGGTGGCAGAGCGGGGACGAGGCAAGGGCGGGCGGCGAGAGGGCGGGACCATGAGCAGCGGGGCAAGGAAGAGCGTGGCGGCAGAGGAGGGACAGAGGCGGGGTGGGGCGGGGCGGGGCGGGACGGGGCGGGGCGGGGTGGGGGGGCAGGGGCAGGAGTGTGGTGGGGCAGGGGCGGGAGTAAGGTGGGGCAAGGCGGAGTGGGGCGAGGTGGGGTGGGCGGGGGGCGGGGCGGGGCGTGACGGAGCTGGGGCGAGGCAGGAGCAAGGCAGTGAAGAGGATAGTGGTAGGGGCCTGCGCGGGGCGGTGGCAGACGTCGCAAACGCGAAGGCGGCTGCGCGCTGACCGGAACGAAGGCAAGCGCAGCGCGGCGCGGCGCCGCGACAGGTTTCACTCCGGAGACGCCAGCGGCCGCGCCCGCGCCCGCGCTTACGCGACCGCCGCGCAGCCGTGAAGCAGGAACGCTCCGAGAAATAACTGCTTCGCGGCGCAGCCCGTTACGAATCGACCCGCCTGCGCCGGGCGTTTTCGGGAGCCCGCCCTTCACACGCTACGCGGACCGTGGCGAGGGAACGCGTTCCGCGTTTGTCGGAAGCTCTTGCGAAGAAGTTCAGGTTTCAAGATGGGTTCTCTTTAGTTTGTGAGGGTTGAGTGCTGTCTCTTCCGTTTGCAAAGTCGCAGGTTCCAAGCATGGTCTGAGCATGGTCTGTGTTAATGCTGGGTCCACTATGCCTTGTTTTGTGCTAACTTCAGAGACATGGACCCTGTAGGTATCTTAGTATTTAGAGAATAATGTTTGGAAAACTTCCTTGGGAGTGTTGAAGGTTAATCATCTAAAACCGAAAACAATTACTATGTAAAATGAATTTAAAATGTTGCTGTCTATCAACTGTAGAACATCTTAGAAAGCAAATAGCAGTAAGGACATTCTGAATGTTGACAACCAATCAGTTCCATTCGATTCACGATTTCTCTGACAGAGCTTTATTCTACGCCATTTAGCTTTCAAGTTCGTACATTCATTTAACGTTCTTAAATAGAATTATACGCAGTAGTTATTAATGTGGAAGATGAGATAGAACAATCTATTTAATTTGTTTTTAAATAAAATTTCATCCAAGAATTGTTTAAAAAATATATTACGAACACCTGAATCAAAAATTCTACAATCATTGCTCAGAATTTATTGGCGTTCCACTTTGCGTTCTGGAACAACAGAGAAATAATTCCCTAAAGGCTGATGATGAGTCAACGGCCTGGCGCTAAATTACGGATCAAGGATGCATTCCCCTTTGTTCGACGTATTTATGAAAATTGGGGTCAGGGCTGCTCGTACGATGGCTGTTTTGGCTGACGCCTCCGTGATAATTTGGTTTCGGAGACAGCCTGAATAACTCTTCGGAAAACGTTTAGCTTTCGACATGTTTTTCTGTAGTAATCTTGTCGGTCACGATTCCGACATACGTCATATTTTTGTCTGGACAAGCATTCATTACATTTTGAGTTGACTGTTGAACGCGGTGCTCTTTCGAACTTGAAAAGAGGAATTGAGTAATCCAATCTTCACAAAATCCTTTCTGTTACGTACCTCAAAGCAATGCAATGCCGCACTACCAACTACGTCATTCTCAGTTTCAAATGTATCCTGAACACTGATATTCTTTATACATTCTACAGAATATTAGAACTAAAAAACCATTAATGAAACAAACATTCACTGTACTGTCGTCATAACATAGTTCACACTAATTTTTATTTCCTTTGTAACAACACATGTGTTGTGTAATTTACCGAGTGTATACTATTTTGTAAAACTGTTACTTGTTTTTAAATTGTGTTGTCTTTGAACTACATCTCAGTTTTTGATTTCGTTGTAAGCTTACCAGTGCATAAGCGTTTTCTAATTCGAGTGGATCTGCAGTATGTTAACCTATGTGAAAATGAATAAAACGTTTTATATTATTATTGTTATTATTATTATTGTTATTGTTATTATTATTACTCTCAGCCTGAAATAAAAAATAAGACGAACAAAAAAAGTCACATCTCAACTTTTCAGTTAAACCAAAACGTTTCAAGTTCAATAAGTTTTTGAAGCTGATTCAACGGAAATTATCAATAATATTGTGTGACTTAATATGCGTTCATGGACACATCACTTTAGGAACTCCCAATAACTAAATTCAACAATAAGCGCAGGGTTTATTTTCACACTGCACAGCGTGTTACGATTCACTCCTGTCAATTGTGTGGAGTATCAACTGCGACGTGCTAAGAGCGTCGAATTTCAATGAGAATGTCGTTTATGCGCAAACTTGCTCCATAAACGACAGCGCCGGTTGTAATCCTCGCTGGAAACGACGTCCACGACTGAGAACCTAATGGCAAGTGTAATAACAGTAATTACAGCGGTGCAGATTAACGAAGGTAAAGCGATTTCCATCTGGAATTCAACACCGATAAGTGGGATGAAATGATACACCGGACCCAATGCTACGTGGGAGCAGGTAGTACTCGACCAAGATCTGAAGGCCCTTCACAGCGGGTACAATCGAGCCGTTTACAATCGAGCTGTTTACAACCGAGCCGTCGTACCTGTAAAGCAATGCACGCAAGCTGGAACACGAAATGTAAGCGACGAGATTCAACACACTATTTGCTCTTCTCCATCAAGAGATTCAAATTGAAATTAGAAAGAATTGCTGGATACATCAGAACCACATATCTTTAGAGGGTGTTTCGCATTCCATACGAGTTCCTAACTTATTACAATGAGGGAAGATATTACCAGGACAATATTATTCGTGCGGTTGCATTTGACACAATGACTTATAGAATTTTTGGTTTGAAAGGAGAGCTTTCGTATTTTTTTTTTGAGAACGGAATCATAAAATAAAATACAACATATTTACCAAGCAGACGTAACCGTTGCAGAATCGGAAATGTGAGAGACAATGCAAGACATCCTTGTACTTTTTTCTTCCTGTATATCATGTGTACGGTCCCTACATTGTCATGGCGAGAGAGGAATACATTTCATGTCAAGAGTGTCATCCGCAGATCACCACTTTAGAAAGGTTAAGAATGCCAAGTTCGAGGTGGAACGTAACTTATTAAAAATGTTATAGGTAAAGCTTTTCGATTCAGGGTAATATGTTTCGTAGTTGTCGTCTTTTCGTTAAATCACACATTTAGCAGCATCTACGGTTTACTTTCGTTCTCATACTAGGTCACTCGAATCTTGGGCGTGTGCTACCAGGGTGAAGTACGCACTGCAACAGACGTCAATGTGTAGGGAGTCTATAAAAGGGTTTGAATGAAGGTGTCGACATACGCGCGAATCACTGTAGGCGTCGGGCTGCTATTTCGCGCTCCCGTTTTAATTAACTAGTTGGACAGCGCCATTCACTTGGCGTTAACGGGCGTATTCCGGCGAGCGAGCGCCCGCTCCATTGTAGTTGGGCGTCAAAGGATTGAAACGCGCTTCCAACGCGATCTCTCGCTCCTAGCAGATTCAATTTTACTAGAGGCCCCGGGAATAAATGGGAACGGGCGGGGCTCAGTAGACACGCGCGCGCCTCGTCACTCAAATGCGGCGCTTTAAAAAACACTCCAAATGACACGCGGAATTAAATGAAATGTCCACTAACTCTTTCTGTAGTTTTCACAGGACTATTGAATTTAGAGTATGTTGTATTTTCCTTGGCTTGATGAGTGAAACTAACAAGTCTCATTTGGGTTAAAAATTATAAAAAAGAAGAATATTTGGCTGTTCAACGTTTATAAATAAATATACAAATTACTTGCAATTCCTTGATTTACATGTCAGTTCAGCAACTTTTATCAATTTGCCAATTACATGATGAAAATCTGTAGTAATGAAAAATGAAAATGGTCATTGATTGATTCATTATTTCGAGTTTTCGGGCGTAGCAACTGATATGGTCGGTGCACGCTGTTATCACAGGAGGTGGCCAAGGGATCTGGCATCGACTGGATGGTAACGAGGCCCCTCCTGGATGGCGAGATCCGACGTCGACCTGCACGCTGGCTTGTGGGTTTTCCACAACCTGATATCTGACTACACCCGGACACCACCCCATCCGGAACGTGCTCAAAATTCCCGAATGGTCTCTCAACACGTATGACAGTGTAGTGCATGTTAGGGTAAGTGTATAAGTTAGGTAAAATTCTTCTCCAGACAAAGGCTGAATTCGACCTAGCTATCTGTAGCTAGTACCTAAATTTCGTTGGGACTCGAAGCCTGAGATTTCCCGATCAAAGGCACTATAGTGACATTAATTGATGTTCTGTGACACGTAAGCTGGTCTACGTCTTAAGTACATACCAACAATGAGATTCATTAGATATTTACATCAATAACGCTACTACATTGTTTCGGGTTCCTATCTGCGCCAATCTGGCGAAAGCACTACTTCTCATCAACAATGCACACGCCTGCGGAACGCACGTGCCCCGCGCCTTCGTTTCGCCTGAGCCCCACGGAAGACCGCCAGCGCAGCGTCCGGCGCGCACCCCATTCCCGCCGCCGCGCCGCGCCGCGTGCGCTCGTCCTTCCGACGCCTATTTACAAACAGCTCCTTGAGCCGCGCGCATGCCTCTCCCCGGGCAGCGACGCCCGCGGCCGCCGTTGTGCT
Source organism: Acheta domesticus (assembly GCA_031308135.1). Classification (NCBI taxonomy): domain Eukaryota; kingdom Metazoa; phylum Arthropoda; class Insecta; order Orthoptera; family Gryllidae; genus Acheta; species Acheta domesticus. The sequence continues at coordinate 172,315,929 of JAHLJT010009419.1, forward strand.
GCGCCTCCCACGGCGCGCAGCCTCTGGAATGTCGCGGACCGCGCGCGCAAACGGCGGCGTTCCCAAAGCACACGCGCGTCCTCAGTCGTCGTTGATTGCCGTCGTCGCCATCATCGTCGTCGCCATCATCGTCGTCGCCATCATCGTCGTCGCCATCATCGTCGTCGCCATCATCGTCGTCGCCATCATCGTCGTCGCCATCATCGTCGTCGCCATCATCGTCGTCGCCATCATCGTCGTCGCCATCATCGTCGTCGCCATCATCGTCGTCGCCATCATCGTCGTCGCCATCATCGTCGTCGCCATCATCGTCGTCGCCATCATCGTCGTCGCCATCATCGTCGTCGCCATCATCGTCGTCGCCATCATCGTCGTCGCCATCATCGTCGTCGCCATCATCGTCGTCGCCATCATCGTCGTCGCCATCATCGTCGTCGCCATCATCGTCGTCGCCATCATCGTCGTCGCCATCATCGCCGTCGCCATCATCGCCGTCGCCATCATCGTCGTCGCCATCATCGTCGTCGCCATCATCGTCGTCGCCATCATCGTCGTCGCCATCATCGTCGTCACCATCATCGTCGTCACCATCATCGTCGTCACCATCATCGTCGTCACCATCATCGTCGTCGCCATCATCGTCGTCGCCATCGTCAGACACAGGCAGACACATAGAAAGGTTTATGAATTTTAGAAATTGATTCGAGATCGACTTAAGTCTTTTGTCCAATGTTCTTTTAGGCGATACAGAAGGATAATCTTCATCGAGGAATAAAATGTATTACTCAGTCTCCAACATGACACTGCTTACAGAACATGGAGAGTGAAAAGAGAAAACTGCGGCGAGCCATGTCTTATTATTTTACTATGAAGACAATCCTCGATCTTTCTTGAGAATTCCTGTAGGATTGAATACTTTCCAATACGGCGAAGAGGTTTAGAATTGCAGATCTAACGTTCTCATTCTATTAATTGTAAATATGCACGAATTTAAGGATATTAATTTACAAAGTCACTCATACGTGCATGCAAAGAAAGAGAAATAACACACAATTTGCAAGTTTTCCACTATTCACATACGTTTAATTGACTTGTGCTCTTTGGCAAGACACAAGTATGGAACTGCTAGGATACCAGTCCAAAAAGACATCGGATGAGATCGATTGCTTCAAAAACAAATTCCAAAGCCGACAAAGAGGGAAAACGGGAAATAAAAAGTAACAAATGAAAATCAATTAAGAAACAGAAGGTAAATCGAAAAGCAATTAGAAGGAAGAACGTAACAAATGAGAAGAGACGCCTCTAATTGTAGAAATGAAACCTGACGCAAGCTGACCCTCCAAGGGCGGAATGTGGAGGGGGGGAGTGGAGGTGGGGAGGGGGCAACGCCCCAGCCGCCGCATCGTCTCCTCGCAGCGCCAACTGTCGAGAGGGTATTTATGCTTGACGCGCGTGACGCGGCGGCGCGCGCGCCTGCGGCCACGCGCTTCAGCTGCGCCTCCGACGCACGGGCCGCGCGGGCCTAACGGAAAAGGGGCTCTGCGTACGCAATCAGAACGAAAAGCCACGTTTACGTTACGGGAGATCGGATCCGTTCCGCGTTGTGAAGACGCTCATGAGGAGTAATGCAGCGCGAGGCGAAGACGGAATAACGAGCGTCTTTTGACTTGAGGAATGTCGGAGCTTTAGAATTTAGCGTCCAGAAGCCTCTTTTGGTTCGATTTTTTATTCTAATTCTGCAAAATATTTAATACACATATTTGGAATACTTCAAGCTTTACTGCTCTTCAATTTTATCAGTCTTTCACTTATTAAGTTTTGATACGATTAGAGAAATGCGAGTGCATCATGTAATTACTTCTTATTTTTAAATTTTTTATTGCACTTCCAACAGGGGATTTTAATTATATTTTAAATAGAAAAATAATATAAACAACGTGATCTTCACAACACTTGTAATTAAACGCACTATTTTAATTTAAATTTGTTCTCATCATCACACTGTTCTTATTCTTCTCCAATTCGGCTTCAAACATTGCAATGCACGTACGTCTTCTATGTCAATGACTTATAGAGGTACTCTCCAAACGAGACATCAAGGACCACCACTCACTCAACAACTAGTGTCTGTACGCTGAAGTGGCACAGGCGATGGCGCTCCCAGTGCCGTGGGCGTGAAAATGGAAAATAACCTGGCAATATGGGAAAGGAAAATATTACGTAGAATATTTGGACCGGTTAAAGAAACTGAAAATCTGGAGGAGAGTAGAACAAATGCAGAGTTGGACGAACTATACCTAAGATAGTTACCTGCATCAAGATTAAGAAGGTGGGAATGGATTTGACATGTAATCAAATGAAGGAAAAGAGGGCAATAAAGAAGATGTATGTAGGGAACATGGCGGTAGGAGGAGTAGATGCAGGCCGAGGTTAAGATGGAACGATGAGATGGAAGAAGATCTGAGAGTGAAAAGATGGAGAAGAAAAGCAGAAGACCGAAGAGATGGGAGCTGCCGTAATAAAAGAAGCAATGGCAAAACTATAAGTGCCGGAGAGCTGACAGAAGAAGAAGAAGTTCGGCTTGAGACATTTCAATTTACGTACGTCTTCTAGGTCAATGACTCATAGAGGTTACTCTCCAAACGAGACATCAAGGACCACCACATTCTAGCTTCTATGCGCTGAAGTGCACAGGCAATGGCGCGCCCAGTGCAGTGGGCGTCGGAGGCCTTGCGGGTGCGTCGCCCGCGCGCCTCACTTGGCGCCAGGCACGCGTGGCCGAGGGCCCGCACGGCGACGGCGCGCCGCGCCGTTAGCATTCCCAGGCCCCGCCGCTCGAGCCTCGGCCACGCCCCTCCCGGTGGGTGCCCGCCACTACCCGCGCCGACTTCGTTTCCTCCGCTGTCTGCGTATTCACAGTCGCATCAGCCATCTGTCTGTCGTGCAGCCCCCTCTCTTCTCTCTCGACGCCGCAGCCCCCCTCTCTCTCTCTCTCTCTCTCTCTCTCTCACACACACACACACCACTCACTCTCTCCGTCGGCGCAGCTCTTCTATCTCTGTCGCCTCAGACCACTCTGTCTCTCCATCGTCTCAGCCACTCTGTCTCCGTCACTTCAACCCACTCTCTCTCTCTCTCTCTCTCTCTCACGGACGCAGACCTCGATTGAGCCCTCGCCGTCGCCTTCATAGCATTTCCCCAAATCTTTTTCATTGCTACCTCCTACTTGCGCATATTTGAGGCTTTCCAATCGTGCATCCAATGGCGCTCTGCTCCTGCCACCGCGCCGCCTTCTCACCTCATCCTTCGCTTGTGTTCTTAAATCTTTTATCTCCCAATCCCTTCTGTCAGTCGTGCTTCCCCTCGCCGTTCTCTACCGCTACTCTCAATTCGTCAGTTTATTTTTATGTCGCCTCTTATATATGTACTTTTAGTGGCCTCACTTTTCCCTCGGTCACAGACCTAACAAATGCATGTTCTTCACTCACCTTTCTCATCACCGATTTTTCTACAACCATACATACACAACTACCTTCCTTACTGCTATTTTCTTCCCATCTCAATGCTGAGCTCCCTCTTAACACCATTAACCATTCGCCGCCAGGACCTTTCTCGTCTTCACCGACGACTTCTCATACACAGCTTTCCGTGACGCTTTCGTGGCCTTCCCGACCACCGTTCCATGTTAACTTTACGTTTTCAAATGTCATACACCGGCTGTGGAATCGACGCGCCCGTTACATAAGTCACACCTCAATTCACCTCGACCCACCTAGGTGACGTCACAAATAAATAACGTGAGAACTGAGATTCTTGCGTGGCACCATCGCAAAGGAGATGCGATTTGTTTGCAAACAGTGGTGATACTGGCAAACAAGGAAAACCTTTATCATTCCTTCTATGTTTTACTAACACTTTTCTACATTATTCAATATTCATCACAGAAGAACCGATGAACAGAAGGACCGATGAACCATCACCGAAGAACTTTTCAAAATGTTCTGTAAGAGTCGCAAATCTATCAACTAAAATTCTGTTCGCCTCCATCTAGGCTTTACAAAGAGTTATAAGTTTTCTGAAAATTTAGTCGTTCTTTCGTTCTCAAACTTTACTACTAATATTTTATTTACCCACTTCATATTCGTTGCCTCTCTTCTCCATCCACATATTTCATAGTTCAGATTATTTTAATTTTTCAAGGTAACCATTGGATTTTAGCCGTTTCTAATACTGCTATTACATGAGGTCTGTCGTTAAAGTTTTTAATATAACTACAATGTACCAAAAAGTCGTTGATTGAAATACACACAAAAAACAGGAATATCTTATTTCTTTCATCTCAATTTCAAACAATAAATCTTAGTTCTGGAAATGAAAAATACCTTGAAGTCTCTCCCAGAGAACCATTTTTTCCCACCTACATTTTGTCTGTCTGTACTGGCACAACAGCACCTGGCGGGGCCAAGGCCTACCAACCCTACATTTTACCCTAAGGATATTCCCGCAAACCCCAGCACATCACCCTCCTCCGATCGTTTGCTTTCGAACCCTTAACCCCAGAGGTTCTCTCTCCCGCCGCGCTGCTAGCGGGGCGCCGCGCCGCCAGGCATCGCGTGCCCGGCTGCTCTCAGAGAGCCGACTCACGCTGGACGCCAGCGAAGCCAGGGCGCAGACATTCCTGACCTTAAGTTATATGCAAATTCACGTCGTTATTATTCAGGATGCCGAGATCCGATCGCCGCGCTGGAGACGCGAACGTGGGCTGCTTTTACTTCCAATTACGTCATGAACATGAGACAGAACAAGTGTGTTCAAGTGACTTGCGGAATTGCCTCGCTTGCGCGGACTAGAGTGTACGAGATAAGGCATCATAAATTTTCGGAGTTCTACTTTATTAGTGGCTGCTCCGTAGGCTGATACTTTGATTTCTTTGTACTTTTTGGAGAATAAAATTGGTTACGTGTCTGCATATTGATTACAGGGTTTACGATTATTCTTATTTTCGATGAACTAAATAGCTTTCATTCTGTATAAAATACAAAACATCGTACGAGTGATTAAATTTTAACGACAGTGTTAAACACGATGTAGGGAAAATTAATGCCATACATTTATTCATTGATGTTATTCAACTGGCAATTATTTCTTGATGCAAAATAAAGGTACAGTTCGCATATAAACTACGTAATGCTTGTTAATGCCACAGCGAAACACGAATTATACATATAACATTCACAATGCTTTCATTTTTCATCATAACACGCTATACATTTGTGCTATCGCTTGAACAATAATTTATACAACAACTCAAAAGTTTGTTTCTTAATTTGTACCGCAAAGCGTAAATTATGATATGAAACATATTTTTTGACAGAACGGGATAGATGAATATTTTTAACTTTATTTCAACCCATATTTACCTCTTTTTTAAAAAATAAGAGTGGAAAAATGTTTTCTCTGGGATGAGCTGGAGGTATTTTTGATTAGGCTGATCTCTTCGTACTCTCATTAGTTCGAACAGTTTTGACATTAAAATTCACTGGGGACAAGTTCAATTTTATAATTTACAACTTGTTGCCGTCAGATAATGTGAACAAACAGATTAGAAGTGGCGGTACAACTGCCAAAAATAAGCAGGTTTTGCGATCGCAATCCCTGCAACCCTACTTTCGCAGCTTTTGGGTGACTTTACCCAAAAGTGATGTGCAGGGTCCATTGCATAAACGAGCCAGCCCGGTTGGAAAGCCGTAAAAAATGAAGCATGAAGCAGCGATGACAGCTTCAGATAATGATGAGCCAAGTTCGCGATTCGCGCTTACTGCTGTCGACCTTAAAGAGACTCCTTACACGATCAAACTAGACCCAACGAGCTTTCGAGTACCCAGTTGTAAAGCTGGCGGTCACCGCTGCTACCTGCTTCATTGTTGGTACAATTAATCGCGATAACAATTACAACACGCATTAAGCCAGACTCAAGCATTTATGGGGCTCTTCAAAGGTACGTAACAACCTATGAGAAAAACGCGGCGGCAACGCATTTCTAACCGACACATGCCTCCAAGCCTCGCTTGAGCGTGGATAGAGCTCTTCAGAGATACCTAACAACCTGAGGGGAACAACGCGGCGGCAACGCATTTCCAACCGGCACGTGCCTCCAAGCCCCGCTTGAGCGTGGTTGGGGCCCTTCAGCGTCTCGGCCGTTGCTGGCCGTCGCTCTGCGTCGCGTCGCGGAACCGGGTCATGGCGTCTGCGGGCGGACGAGTTACATAACGGTAGACGCGGGCGGCGGACGCCGCGGCAGCCGCCAACGGGTCAGGCGGCGCGGCGCGGCAAGACATGGCACAGCGCTTTGCACTCGCCGCGGTGCGCCGACCCGCGCTCCTCCCACACACACACACATACACACACACATACACACACACATACACACACACACACATACACACACACACACACATACACACACACACACATACACACACACATACACATACATACACACACACACGCACACACACACATACACACACACACACAGGCGCGCATGGCCGCGCGCGGTCTTCGTGTTGCAGCCAAGGCGAAATTCCGCGTGGGCAAACGAGGCAGATGCCTAGGGGCCCAACCTCAGAGGGGGCCCAATAAATTTTTAAGCAAAAATGCTTTTCGTTCGTATATAAGAAAAGGAATGTTTAACTAATTTACTGGCTGTACAGATGTTTTAAAAATATGCATTTAAATCTGAAATATTTCGAACACTGGAGTTTTAATTACAATAAGCTAAAGTTATAAAACATAATTATATGACAAATAATATTATTGTTTACACCGGACATTTAGAAACCTGTCAGCGAGGTGTGCTGGGCGAACTTGTCTCTTGCACCAACATGCCCGCTTGTCGACGAAAAACAATTTGCTCTTGGGTGCTGCATTATCTTCCAAGATGTGCAAAAGCCGTCCCCTTGACAATTTTGTTTCTTTTTTTGTTTAATTGCTTAAAAACAATAGCCTCAATTTTTTGATAGCCTAGGAGCCATAGATGTCAAGCCCGGTCGTGGCTACTGCCAGAACCGGATCTGTGTCTTCCAAAGGATCTTAAACACGAGGAAATATCCTCATGCCTTCATAATATGGAACAATGAACTATAACCTTTGTAATGTAAAAATGTAATATTCAAATTATACGTAAATATAAACGTACAATATAAACTTGTATAAATGTAATTTATCGATGTGATGAATTATCCAATTAGTCCTTGATTGATATCACTGACTAGCCCTCGTAAGCCTTACATTGATCTTTTAAAGAGTAATTTAAAATAATTCCTGTGCAGTAAGTTTTAAACAATTTTCTTTCAAAGATTTTCATTTTTAATCAATTTTATTTTTCGTATCGTTAATGAAATGGTTCCAAAAACAGTTTGTACTCTGTGTACAATTAAATATGTTTTATCACAAACTGGGTTCGAATGACGTGTCTATATCAATGTCCAATTTATTCCAAATATTCTTACTTCTTGCATCTGTTTAATTTGTTATTTATATCAAGAGTTTCGAACTCCACAATCATTTGTATCTTAGAGGTTTTTCACCTACCTCATTTGGAAGAAACACAAATGTTGACATACCACACTACTAAATCTGCATTGCCCAATAGAAAATGCAATCAGAACTTCATTTTCTATTGTAATTTTAATTTTTCTCTGGTAGAGAAACTGAAGTTACTTCATAAAACAAAAGTGCAGATTGAACTTAAATTATAGCCCATCTGTAACAAAAACAAAACTAAAATGTGTAATGTATTAAGCAACCATATTTGTAATATTTTTCGGAAGATACAATTTTCTAAAATTACATTCCCGTTATTCGCGGTTCACTTTAAAGCAAAGAATTCCTGTTCGCGAGAAGCATATTTTAGGCAGTATGGTAGCAGGTGGTGTTCTAAACGACACTGAAACGAATCAAAAAATAACAGAGCTTGCAGTAAACGTGCCCAATTACGGTTCCTCGAAATAAAAAAGCTTACGAATAATTAAAAATTAGCTATGCGCGCACAGGGCAGTTTCAGTCTCGAATCCGTTAGACGTCGCTGCTCCAAATGCGCACTTGGGTAGGTCCGTCGCCCCCGCCTCCGCCTCCGCCCCCGCCTCCGCCCCCCCCCCGTCCCAGACACGGCCACGGATGAGGAGCAGGGAAACAATGCAGTGCCTTTCGCGCCACCGCCCTGCCGCAGCCTCCGTCTCAGCCACGTCCACCTTCCATCAGCTTCCACAAGTAACCTCAACTTCCATTTCCACCTTTCTCTCCTCTTCCAAATCCACATTTCAATCTTGTTCCCGCGCTTCCACCTTTATTTCCCTTTTTCCTCCTTCCTCTCCACTTCCAATCCACTTTTCCATCTCCGACCTGCAATTCCATCTCCACCTTGCACCCTCCACATGCACCTTCTACCATGCACTTTCTACCTTGCTCCTTCTACTTTGTACCTTGAACCTCCACCTTCCATCATTACATTCACTTCCTTTTCCACCTTCTCCACTTCCAATCCCAATTTTCAATGCCGACCCTGCACTTCCAACTACACCTGGCCACCTTCATCTGTGTCCCGTCGTTGTCGTCAGGATCACATTTCTACGACGGTTTTCACATATATTCGAGGATTTTGGATCGAGTTTTGAGCAGTAGAATGGCATTGATGTGAAACATGACTGAATCACAGTAATAAATCCATCCGCCATCTCCGTAATTAGTGTTCGAGGTAATGGGAAGTCTGGTTAACAAGAACGTGCGTCCCGTGCGCGCCTTTGCACTCTCAGCTCAGCCAAAATATCTCCTAGATTACCGCCTCTACTGTCACATCGCACAGGTTATATTCATAGTCGACATCACCGAAAACCATTTCCATTATCACGTCGAAATGGGGTCGCTGCCATTCTAGTTTGGTCAATTGATTGATTCGTGTTTCCGTGCGCGTCCACCAACGTAGGTCATTAGTCCGTAAGTGTAGTTGCGTGTTTTCCTCGGGAGTGGCGATGATCTTTTCCCCGCTGGATGGCGAGATCTGGCGCGTCGACCTACCGTCGACTAGCGGGGTTTCCCCTCAACCAGGTATCTCCCACCAGAGAGGACCGCCCCAGCCGGGACAAGCTGTAAGCTCCCGACCGGTCTCCGGACATGTGTGGTAGTGTAGTGCATGTTAGTGTAAGTGTGTGTGTGTGTGTGTGTGTGTGTGTGTGTAAGAGGAGAAGATAGGACAAGGAAGAGGAAGGAAAGAGCGCGCGCGGTCCGTGCCCGTTTGTTAGGGTACTGCTCCAGCATTCGCCTGGTCGGATAGAACCACGGAAAACTACCGAGTCAGAACAAGCCGGCCGCGAGAATTCTCCTCCAGTCAGCGACTGAATTCGACCTAGCTGACAAGCTAGTGTCGAAAATCCTGCCGCCGTCGGGATTCGAACCTGGACCTCCCGGTCAGAGGGACTGCAGTGACAATCAGGTTGATGCACTGAGCCACCTCTCCCTAGTTCTGTCAAAACTGTTGTTGTTATAGTCTTATTATTATTGCTGATGCTGCTGTTGTGGTGGCGGCGATGATTTCGCTGCGCTTTTGTTGCGGTCGAGGACGCCGCCGGGAGCGACGCCTGCTTCACCATGCCCCGGAGTAATCCGCATTCCGCGCCTTTGTCCACGTCCAAAATGGCCCCGCTCCTGCTTCCACTCGCCTCGGACCTAGGCGCCGGCTAGGTGCGCAAGGACGCCGCCGCACAAATGCGGAAGCGCTGCTCCTCCGCCAGATGGTTTTTGTGGCGCGCACATCCGCTTGTACCGTTTGGAGGGCGTTTCCACGCCCATCCAATCACTTTATTGTTTCGCTCCCTCCCATCTTCCCATAACTAAGCAGAGTTCCTTCAGAGTAGAAGTCACTTCGCAGATGGCAAAAACAGTTAATCGTAATTGTTCCCAAAGTTTTAAAGCGACAAAACGAAATAAACAAGGAGAGCATTAACAACTGGTAAGGAAGACTTGACAATAATAGTTTACAAATATTTTAACCGCTCTGTGGCTCAGCGATGTCGAGAAAAGTTTCTGTATTTTCAAATTAATTAAATATTCTTTGTACTCGAAACCGAGGTCTTTCAACAATTGTCATGAATGATTGAATGTTGTACAGTAGCAAAGGACTTAATGTACATGTCATAACAACTAATTTCGGAAATAAATGAAATGGTCACTTTCTGAACATTATTGGTAAAAGTTTGTGGGATAAAGTATGACCCTCCAAAATTAGAAAACTGTGCATCAACCATCACTATCACTTGGATCAATGAAGAGAAAATGAAACCTACTGATCGCAAATGTGCCCAGATAGAATCGTCAGAGCATATTGTGACAGGGTCCCTCAAAGAAATGGTAACCTAGAGCTTCCATCTTAAAATATCAAAGGAGGGCACAGCAGCCGAAAAAAGAAGAATTATACCAGAATACTTTAAATTAAATGCTGAAGTATTAGAATACTCGTATAATATTATTAAGTTCACAGCATGTAACCGTTTCATCAATGGCCCTTCAAAACTGCTTCCAATAAAGGTTCTTTTCCAGGGAGGCCATTGCAGTTAAGGAAATTGTACAGCAGTGGCATCAAGGTCTTATACTGGTGTCTGTGGCACGCGTCATGGGCGTCGTAGCATGCCACGAGCTTCTCTGCGCAACTAGCGTCGAGAAGAGAGAACTATTAGTAACCCCGCCGCTTACAATAGGTATGGCATTGTCTCTGGTGGGCGGGGTAACGAACTGCGTGGAGGGGGCGATTTCGTCGTGGCAAGCGTGCCACGGACTCCCACTCGTGCATCGACCTTGACAACACTATTGTAGAGGCTCCTTAATAAAAATGTAATTAAAAAAAATTGTTTCCGACGCGCCCGTCTTCTTGCGCAACGCCAGCCTGCCTCCGCGCAGGCGCGGTCACTTCCGGGCGCCCCGGAAGCGGCGCGCAGCATTTTCCTCCGTCGCGCGGAAGCGCTGCGCAGGCGCAGGCCGGGGCGCAGCGAGCGACTGCCGCTGCAGCTGCGCGCTTACGTAAACACGCGGACGCGCCTCTCGCTTCGTCACTTTTTGCCACTGCGAGTCGGGCCGCGCCGCACCGCGCCGGCGCGAAATGACTGGCGGTGGCGGTGGGCGGTGGCGGTGGCGATGGCGATGGCGATGGCGATGGCGATGTGCGATGGCGATGGCGGTGGCGGTGGCGGTGGCGGTGGCGGTGGCGGTGGCGGTGGCGGTGGGCGGTGGCGGGTGGGCGGTGGCGGTGGCGGTGGCGGTGGCGGTGGCGGTGGCGGTGGCGGTGGCGGTGGCGGTGGCGGTGGCGGTGCGGTGGCGGTGGCGGTGGCGGTGGGCGGTGGCGGTGGCGGTGGCGGTGGCGGTGGCGGTGGCGGTGGCGGTGGCGGTGGCGGTGGCGGTGGCGGTGGCGGTGGCGGTGGCGTGGCGGTGGCGGTGGCGTGGCGGTATCGGTGGCGGTGGCGGTGGCGGTGGCGGTGGCGTGGGCGGTGGCGGTGGCGGTGGCGGTGGCGGTGGGCGGTGGCGGTGGCGGTGGCGGTGGCGGTGGCGGTGGCGGTGGCGGTGGCGGTGGCGGTGGCGGTGGCGGTGGCGGTGGCGGTGGGCTGGTGGCGGTGGCGGTGGCGGTGGCGGTGGCGGTGGCGGTGGCGGTGGCGGTGGCGGTGGCGCGACCGGGGGCTGGCTTTCGAGCTGCAGGCGGTGCCGGCGCTATGGTCCGATTAAAATAAGTTGCAGATTGACAGTTGTGCTTCTGAAGCTGTAACTTCATACGATATGAGTGTATGATTTGGTTACTTTAATAAGTGTTTATTTCAAGTGTTTATCTTCGTGTCCGGGGAGCACTTGCTCAATGGTACGCAAACTGTCAACGTCGCTCCTTTCCATTCGCAACTGTCAATTACTAACTTATTTAATCGGACCATATGCATGGGAAAGATATGAAAGAGAAAATAGAACTTGGGAAAATCATTATCGTAATTGTATAATTTGCGGTGCAGTATGTCTGATTTTCATAAACTTTTCAATTAATTTTTTACCTTAAATAGTCCAGTATAGTAATTAATCATAAGGTAGGGCTCTATGAAATGAATCAAATAATGACGCTAACATTAAAATAGCTTCTACTGAAATTCATATTTACTATTTCATGCGTTTAAAAAGTAATTTTTTTAAACACTAACTAAACACACATTTTTAGGCGTTTTTAAACTCACCGTGGAAATAACATTATTTTATCACTAAATCATTTTACTATTATTTAAAATATATTTAAAAAAATCTAGCTTAAACGTATTTTTTGTTATTTGTTGTAATAAAATAACTCGTATAGTCTCTTGATACAACTTTCACATTTTTATTTTTTCGGGGAGGGGGAGGGCTACGTTTCAGCATTGCCCGGGACTCTAAATTGTCTAGCTCCGGCACTTGCTGTAGATACCACTTCAAGGTTTTCTACTAATACACCAATGCACCAGAGCTTAAAAGGTTATTACGAGGTAGCCAAATGCAAATGCTCTGAATTAATTGCCAGAGAGGGTTGGTATTTCCAAAATATCTCAGCGCGAGACCCTCTACCTCTCTGATTGACACTGAAAGGATTGCCTATTTATATCGCTTCAGAAGTAGCAATTTCTTCACATTTACTTGAGAGCTCAAAACATACGACCATGAGAAACAATGCAAATGAATATTATTTCCCATAAATTAATTATTTTAATGGATCAACTTAGCTGATAAGCGAAGGGTTTCTGATAGTATTAGTAGATAGTATTAATCTTCTCATTTTCCATTTTGAAATTAAACTAATATAATTTGAAAATCAAAATGAAGGTACATTACATTAAATCCGAAAGGCAAAGTCAGAACTATATTAATGAACCACCCCAATCGGTGTGTGTAACTTGAATATGGTATTAACTGGCGAAGCTCGATTAGCACTCAATCAAATTTAAGTCCTCACAGCAACTTTTGTTGATTTGGATGACCGAAATTCGAAATCGCTGAAATGAATGTTATGGTTTCGAACACAACTATTCATCACGTACCCCACATGTTTTAAACAATCTTTACAACTCGCGAATCTCGGAAATAACACAAATAGCTTTACAATATGATTGAGTACATTTGTCTAACTCACTATGTATTCTATATTTAACCATCTGTACATAAGGCTTGACGATTTGGAAAAATAATTTAGCGTGGAAAAATGAAAATAAAATAAGAGAAAACATGAAAAGTTCAATGAACGTGGAACTGCACTTCAATGATTGGCCTCGTAAGGGAGCTCTGGAAGTTGAAGAATAGTTTCTGACACATTTTCCATAGTGAAATCAACGGAGCTGAATCAACGGTCGGACTCCTTCCAACCTCTGACTCACTCCGCACCCATACCCCGGAAGTTGAAAGCTCCGGTCTGAAGTCCGATGAACCCTTTACGCAACTGCTCAGTCTCTCATGGAGATACCCGAAAACGGCAATAAATTTTTGCTCAACCTTTACAACACGTTGAGTTGAGACGTGAAATTCAAATCTACTTGATACGCCGAATCTCATAAAATTGTACGTGTATTTCATCATAGTGCACAAGGAACTTGCTCGCTATTTGGTTTCTACTTCGAGCAGGGCGAGATCGTGATCTCAGGGAATCGTGGATTGGATTTCAAAGCGTAGTCTGAATACTCATTTGTGGTTCGATGTCTTTCAATATAAGATTATCCAATATAAAATCAATGCTACTAAACGTTGTTGGAGAAAGTATTATTACGGTATCAATACGGAAATAAAGTAAACTACCGTCGAACTTCTTCGTCCCCCTAAATCAAGAATCAGAGTTTTCAAGGACTAGCAAAAGTAATACCTCGATTCCGTGGTCTTTGAACATTTTTCGACCCCTAATTAACATTAATTTATTTGTTTAGGAAATATATTCTGGTATTCTATGTGTTACATTGTCTGTTTTGTATAAGATGTTTAAGGCCAGGTTTAGATTGTTTCTCATTACCGTTCATATCTATCTTACCTCGTCCATTCTTCCACATACCAGCGATAAACCAATGTAAATAATGTTTCATTCGTGTTAAGTAAATATATTTTTTAAAAAATCATGTTAAGTAAAGATATTTTAGTAGAGGCGTCTCAACATAATCAAGTTCAGCAAATGGATCCTCCTACATTTCAGAGAAAGCCGAATACTTATGATATACATGACGTCCTACACAAGCAAATTCATTGTTCTCCCTTATCTCCCTGGCATAGTTCATAAAGAGAACGTCTATTTGTACTTTCACGTCGCTGCGGAACGGACCATGCCAGAGCACGGCATCGCCGTAATGCGCTATAGAAATCCGGGTCGGGGACTTCCGAAATAAAGCGCGGGAATATAGGGAGAACGGCAACGGCGGGTTTGAATATAAAGTGTCCATATTAAAAGAGTATGAACCCCGCTAAAGGAGAATGCATCGGCGGTGCTGGCGCCGGGTTGGGGCGTTAGCCGCGAACTGATATTGCTCATCAAACTTTCAACGCCGCTAGAGACCCGTTCAGAGGCGGACTTCGTCTAGATCTCGTGGCCCGGATTCGGCGCCGCCCAAGACCGCCCACGAACGGCGAAGCTCGTCGGTAAACTTGGGATTAGAAGTGCGCCGTTCAAAAGAGCCAGCGGGCGGCTTGGAAGCGCGGAGATGGACAAAGACGAGCGCGCCGTTTCGTGTTAAAACTCCGCATCAAGGCGGTCCGATAATTACACGCTACTGTCGTGTAATTACAAGGCTGCTCCTGAAGAAAGTTGGGAGTTCGAGGTCGGAATAAGGAGAGAAAGCAAATCAGAACAGCGGTGAATTAGAGAAATGTGATGTAGCAATCTGGTCGAAGAGAAGAAGAACAAGAACATAGTTTTTCCCTTTTACTAGACGTTTTCGTTCGATCTGACGGTTTTATGAGTGTTATTTAGAGTTTTATTCATTTCATTTCCTTAGAATGTTGTTTATGTTAGATGTAACTGGACAATAACTATTATCGTATTGGCGATCAGATTACTTGCTTAGCATTTCTTACTTCATCCAGATGGATAGAACCATAAATAAATCGCTAAATAGATACTTTTTTTGTTTCTGTTGCTTTCTTCACTGCAGACGATTAGGCTTCTGTTTTACTTCATTTCCGCCCTTTAACAGAACGTGAATTTCATAATGAATAGGCAAATGTACAGAACTTAAATAATGGTAATAAACATAGAGTATTAGCAAAAATATTTCCGCAATAAAGTTTTTAATTGTTTAGCAATTCAGGGCGCGTCTACTGCTAAGATCATTAGTTCCGTAAGTGTGATGCATATTTCTATCTCTGGAGGTGGATGTTATCTTCTCCTATTGGATGACGAGATCCGTCGCCGACCAGCAACGACTTGAGATAGTTTCCCGAACCAGGTATTTCCCACCAGCGTGGCACCGCCCCAACAGGAACAAGCTCTCTACTGTCTTCCGACACCATAATCAGATTTACACGCAAGTTTAACTAATAATGCGCTGTGAAGTGTGATGAA
>JAHLJT010009419.1:172332511-172357833 GCA_031308135.1 Acheta domesticus
CAATTTAGCGTCTTGCTTAAAAGTATTCCTACTTGGAACCGACGAAAAATCATCGTCGATGCTCTTAATGAGACGCCATTTTCCATTCAATATGCAACAGCATATCGTCACCCGATGCACGTACTATCTCCATTACGCCAGATACGCCCCATTAGCGCAGTGGCACGGAGTCATTGACGTCTTCGCGCCCTCCCCGCCCTCCCCGCCCCTCTCCACACCCATCACGCGCGCCGCACCTGTGTTGCGCGATGTCACCAAGGACGACACACGACGCGGCGCGCGCCTCAGTGTTCTGCGCGGCGCGCCCCAGCGCTTTAAACGCGCGGACACATCGCGTTGCACAGCACGTGGCACGGCGCCAGGGACAGAACGCGTTATCTCCGCAGGTTTCGTCGTTCGGGATTCTAACACGAAGCGGATTCCGCGCATACGCTACTAAATTGTTGTTGGGCGTTAAATATCAACTTAGCGCATGCGTGAGACCATATCCATCAAACACGTGTACACTTAATTCCAGGATTGTTAACTACAACACTTGGAGATAACAATAACACTCGATCAACGCTGGTCTCTCGACGATTCATGCATTCAGCAGAATATCTATACACAATTAATCAACTGCTGATTTATGAACTGTAGCTTGCAGTTTATTTGAATAATATATATTCAATTCTCAATTCCACTTTTCACTATCAACAGGGATCAAAATGTTGCCCCAAAAAAACACTGCACTCGTGATAATTTCAGTGATTTTCAATGCCGATTTGAGAAGACACTTTCATAAAAATGAGCTGGACCACTGAGGGAAGGGAATTTAACGCTGGATGCGACATTCCACACATACACTCATTGCACTGCTGGGGCGGGGGGAGGGGGCGTGGCACTCACCTTCGTCGTCCGCCGGGGGTGAGCTGGAACGGGAAGCGCATGCCGCCGGGGTGGTGGTGGTGCGGCGGCGGGGCGGCGGCGAGCCGGGGGCGGGCGGCGCGCCCACGCCGGCCAGGCCTGCGGCCACGGCAGGGGCACGGGCACGGCGACGGGCGGCGGCGGCGGGGGCGGGGCCGAGCGGCGGTTGTGCGCGTGCGCGTGCGGGTGCGCGTGCGGCGGGCCAGGGGCCGGGGGCGGCGGCGGCGGCGGCGGCGGGGCCAGCCCACGGGCAGGTCGAGTAGGGCGGCGGCAGATGCGAGTTGAGGATTGTCGGCAGGCGGTCGCCACGACGCCGCCGCCGCGCCGCCCAACCCCGGGGGCAGATGCGGCTCCAGGAGCTGCGTCTGCCACACGGCGCCCGGCGGCGGGGGCGGCGGCCTCGTGCGTGTGCGGGGGCGCCGCGGCAGCAGCCAGTGCGCGTTCAGGCGCCGCTGTGGCGTCGCTCGCGCCGCTCCCGCCGCCGTGCTCGCGCCCGCCGCTGCTGCCGCGCCGCCGCCCGACGCGCCGCCCCCGCGCCCGCCGCTCGCCCCCGCCGCCCCCGCGCCCCCGCCCACGACCGCTGCCGCCGCGCGCGCCCCGACCCCTCGGGCCCGAAGTCGTCCGTCTGCGCCTCCGTCGACGTGAAGGTGCGGCCGCGCGCGCCGTCGAAGTCCCCGACGCCGCCGACGCGCCTCCGAGGAGGCCGACACGCGGATGGGCTCCGCGGGCGTGGTCTGTACTATGTTCACGTTACACACGTTGTTTGCTGCTACTACTTGTATTGAGGCACGGGATCGTTGCACTGCGGAAACCACAACTGGCACTGCCACGGTAACAATTCACAACACTGACACTGTTGCCGCCGCCGGCGGCGGGCGCTGGGCGCGGCGGGCGGCGGCCGGTGGCGGGGCCCCGGGGGCCGCGAGGAGTGAGCAGCGAGGCGCGCTCCGCCCCGCACGGGCCCGTCCCCGTCCCCGCCCCGCTTGCACCACGTCGGCCGCGCGCCGCTTGCGTCCACGGTGACGAGCATGTCGGCGGGCGCCGCGGTCGGCCCCGCGTCTTGAGCGGCGCAGCACAGGCAACACTCGCTGTCGGCGGCGCGCACGCCGCTGCTGCCACTAGCACTGGCACTGGCGGGCCGGTCGCTGGCGCACTGCGGCCCGCAAACACAGCTCGCACACCTCGGGCTCCGCGCCGCGCGACGCCAGCGCCCCTGCCGGCGGACCCGCTCGCGCTCCGGCCCCGCCGCCGCCGCCGCCAACGCCACCGCCGCCGCTCAAGCCGCAGCCGCTGCCTGCCGCCAACGCTGTTGTTGTTGTTCCGACCCACGGCGTATGGAGGTCACTGACCACTTCTTTCGGCCGCGCGGATTCGGGTCGACGGGAACGTTGCCAGGTCGCGGGACACGGCGCCCGGTAGCGCCCCGAACCCCCCGACGCCCCTCGATGCTCGCGACGCTCCCGACGCCCCCGACGCCCGCGACGCCGCCGCCGCGGCCCCACGCGCCCTCCGCCGCGCGCCAACACCGAGCACGAGCGGATAGGACACGGAGGACGTGGACGAAGCGGACGACGAGGCGCGGCCGCCGAGGGCGAGGACGGCGGTGGGGTGGGGGCGACGGCGGCACCGTCCCCAGCCGCCCCCGCCGCGGCACCCCCGTCGCCGGGTGCGGGTACAGCCACAGCGCTACGTCCGGCGTCGTCGTCCAGGCTGCACACGTTCTCCGAGCTCGTCTGGTTGCTCTGGTCGCGGCAGTCGTACGGCTGCCACAGCAGCCGACGACAGGGCCCTCCCGGTAGTCCCGGTGGTAGTACTTGGAGTCCCCCGCGGGGTCGGTCCGGCGCCGGCGCCACACCTCCCCGGGCGCCGCGGCGGCGGGGGGCGGGGCCGGCGGGAGCCACGATGGCGGCGGGTGGCGCGGCCGCGGGCTGCGTGGGCCGGCAGCGCCGGCGGCGGCAGCCTGGTGGCGCCCTCCAGCAGCCAGCTCGGGCGCTCGGCGCGCGCGTCCGCCGCCGCCGGCGCCGCCGCCGCCGCAGTCGTCGCCGCGAGGGGGCGCCCCAGCGGCGGCTCGGACGCGCGGCGCCGGTCGCAGCTGAGCTCCGGGGCGGAGTTGGTTTCCCGCGCGCGCGGTGGCGGCGGCCGAGGAGACTCCGACGCCCTGACGGCGGCGGCGTCCGTAGGAAAACACATTACCGTTCACGCAGTGCGCGGGCGCGGGGGTGGGCGCGGGGCGCGGGCGCGGCCCGGGGCGAGAGGTCGTCGCCGCTGCCGTTGTTGTTGGCGTTGCGGTCGGGGCCGTTGTCGAGGGCCGGCGTGGGCGTGGGCGAGCGCGTGCGGGGGCGAGGGCGCGCGCGCGGCCCGCTGTTGTTGTTGAGGTCGGAGGGCGTGGGCGCGGGCGCGGCGGGCGGGCGCTCGGGGGAGCCGAGCTCGAAAGCGCCGTTCTCGAAGGCGCGGTGGGCGTCGTCGCGCGCGCCTCCGCCGCCGCCGCCCCCGCCGCCCGGGTCGGGCGCCGACGCCAGCAGCAGCGCCGCCGAGAGCGGCCGGCCGCCCGCGCCGCCCTCCGCCGCCGCCCCCGCGCGCCGCCGAGCCGACGGGGACGCCGCGGCCATCGCCGCCAGTCAGGACATGGGTGCCCTGCGCACACACAAACACACACACACATCAGCCAATTAAGGCAGATATCTGCTGTGTTCCTCATCGTAAATTGGCACAGGTTTCCTACTAAAAGAAACAAACTACTAGAAACTATCAAAAAGTATATAAAGACACGCATTATCATAAATATTGACTTCATATGATCAATTAGTTCTTCGATCAATTTTGTTATCTGCATTACTTATATCCGATCCGCTAGTAAATTCAAACCTCTGGTCATGTGAGAGGAGAAAATGGCTTTCAAGACATCCAGAAACTCGGGAAATTAAAAAAACAACAATAAAACAACAATGAAAAAAAAACGATTTTGACTGAAAAGTGCAAATATTTGATTGTGTTATTCAGTTGGTTCAAGTAATGTGCCTAATGACTGAATTCACATACTCAGTGCGATATTGCTCACCACAAAGCTGATATCGTGCGACAGCAAGGCACTAAGGAAGAGGCCACTCGCCTTTAAATCTTTTTTATTTTGGTGTTATAGAACATCAACTTTTTTTTATATTCTTGATAAGTAAAGAACTGTTGTTTGCAGTAATCGTGAATGCTGTTTTTGTTAAAACATTGAATTCATTGCAGTGTTATAAGAGGTATTTTTGTGTTCTTGAGAAGTGTGCGTGCAACTTTTTGGGAAACCATTTTTAGACATCCACTACTAAAAGCACCTCTTTCAGACCATGCTTAGCGTGCTAAAAGTACAATTTTTTGCACTAATACAAAAATGAGACAATGCTCAATTGTTGTCAAATCTGTGAATGCAACAAAGAAAAAATACTTTCGCCTGACCCGAAAGACCAAAATAACCAAAAATTAAAAAAAGGACATAGAATCAGTAAGGCTGTCAAAAAATAGTGTATGACACATGCAGTAAAAGTGATTGTATTTTGCTCGTAGGGTTGCGCCACTAGGCCTGATGGCCTTGTGTCTCAACCTTTCTTACTCGCCATATAAAATGTTACTTTTCCCACTTCTATCGTAAATAACTATTGTGTGGTTTTCTCAGCAGTATTTGTGCTGCTGCAGATCACTAATTTTTCCTAAATTTCAAATTTTTTAAGTGTATAAGTTTCCTATAAAACATCACATTTCAATATTTGTAATTATTTATCACATTTCATGAACGAGTGAAAATGATTCAATATTTAGATATTAATTACAATGGATGAAATGGATATTTACAACTCTAATTACTACATAACAAAACTTTGACCATAATCTAACCTTCAGCTTTCTTTTTGGAAACTCGGATAAAAAAATATTCGTAGGGCAAGAAATTATACATTAAAAATTGTTTCTTAATAAAATTAATTAATACTATTCGGAACTAGAGATTTGAAAACTGTTCAATTTTCAAACTTATGGACAGAATTTTCATGAACGTCACATCTAGGAGTCTCAACTTCGTTGGGGACCTGGCACATCTATCTGTTCAGTCGGTAGACTACGCCATTACTAAGCACTAAGCAAAGCGTTTGATCATCAAATGGCAATTTCTTTCTAAACAAAAATACGAGGATGAAGATAATCCAATAGTTTGAAACGTGCGTGTAGAAATTTAACACATGGAAAAAATTATTTTGTCATTAATTCACATTATGTAATTGGACTCTTTAGTATTGGGTCATAGTATGTGTTTATTCTGAGAGATTTGTCATTGCTAATTCTTTTTAAATGTCATTTTTACTATAAAATGACTCTTACAACCAACGTAATATTAATTAGCTGTTGAATATCTCACATAGTAGATTAATTATGGTTCGACATTAATAGTATTATTGTATGTATTTTTCTATTGACTACAGAATAAAATTGGAGCCGCGGTGGGTTGGTGGTAGGGCGCTGGCCTCCTGACCCGAAAAACCCTGGTTCGAATCCCAACATAGATAGGGATTCTTATCTAGTGTTTACCATTCGGGGCGGCTCTGAGGTCGAATCACATCCTTTCCAAGTGAGTACCGTCAGTGGTGTCAAGACGCCGCGCGGCACCGTGCCATGTCACCAGCTTCTCTGCGCCACTAGCGTCGGGACAGAAAACTGTTAGTAACCCCGACGTTTTACAATAGTGATGGCGGTGTCTCTTGCGGCAGGGTTATGAACTGCGTGGAGAGGCGATTTCGACGTGACACTCCTGCCACGGACTCCCGCTCGTGGCATCGACCTTGACAACACTGGATTATCGTTGTCTTCAATGGTGGCAAAGGCGGTCGTGCATTGTGCTTCCAACTTAACATTCTCCTTGTGCCGACGGAAGAGAATAGGTGGAGCCCTACCTTCACCTTCCCTTGGACTACATCGGCCTGTGTACTATTATACAGGCGTACTTTTACTTTTTTTACAGAAACAAATATTCAAAAATATGTAATTATGGAACGTAGCCTTAACACTGTTATTAACTTTTGCAGATCATTAGCCCTGAAAAATAATGATTGCAGATGTTCTGATGCAAGTGAATTTATATGTTTCTAATACAATCCAAGAACGACGAAACTTGAAAAGTAATGTACTGGGTGAACCATCTAAGTGGGCGACAGCAAATCTCTTGAAAACGGTTTGAGGTATCGAGATGCTATTTGCGCCATGTTGTTGCAGATGATGGGGGCAAATAACAAATTTCGTTTTCTTGTTAGTACCGTATGTACTTTTTGAGAGATTGACACAACTTTTTTTTAAATGGAAGTATATATTTTTTTCTCCAGCATTCTTACGTTCTTTGAAAATGCAATGCAATGATATAAATATTGTTAACATTCGAAAAGTAATGTGATGTCGTAGGTTTCCGCGGCCAAATTCATGATCTCGGCTGTCCGTGTGACGTCGACAGCCCTGAGGAAGATCGCGACATGGTGATCGAAACGTCGGCAACTCAGCCTTCGATGCGGCGTCACCTGGACAGCCAAGATCATTCTAAAAGTAATTTTTGCAAAAACACTGCAATTAGAATTTGTTAAACGTCATGTTTCAACACGCAAGGGCATCATTTCTTGTTTTCCGACAAGGTGCGTCGATTCACGTAAATGATGCCAGCAAGGTCAGCTGTCCTTGCGCGCTGCAGCAATAACATGGCGCAAATAATATCTCGATACCTTAGACCGTTTTCAAGATATTTGCTGTGGACAACTTAGGTTACATTACATTAATTTTATCACATATTTTTCATTTAGCAAATTTTGTACCAGTTTGAAAAATAGTAAACAGTGTTCTAATTGTCTTTAAAAAGAAAACTATGTTTATAGAGAAAGTGTTAAGCGGTTTGATTTGGCGACAGACAGGCAAAGACAAACTAATTTTCTGGAAAGATCGTTTTTACGAACAAGGAAAAAGTCATTTTTTCAATGTCTTTCAAATAACGGAGCCTATTTTTCTAGATAACTTACTTGAGTGAATCATTATTTCTTTGAGGATTATATTTGTAGAGATTATGTTTCTTTTTAAGGATTATATTTGTAACTCATGTGTTATCTTGAACACCAAAAGATAATTATAAGAGGATTATAAAAAAATATTTCATAGATTTCTAAATATCTACAACCATCGTAAAAAACCATCGTACCATCTAAATATCTAAACTATTTAAATATCTACAAATATCATAACGAAATGTCGAAATATTATTTAAATAAGTAGATATAAAACTTATTTAAACGTTAGTTGTGACAAGGGCTATTTAGGGCAAGGAGATGCATTATGTCATTTTTAATAAATTCTGAGAATGAGAAAACGAGCCATAGAAACTTCTAACAATTAAATTTCGGCACACGAGAGAAAACTAACGTAGTTTTTGCTCTCTTGAAGCTGCTTACTTTGAGGGAATTCTGTTGAATTTAAAATACAAAATGAACTACATACAAAAAGAAGTACGTGCAGGTCAAGGATAATATTTGCAATTCCACAAAATCTCCAGGTTACTCATCGCGTAGTTGCCTTACTGCAGCATTATAGTCACAAGGAACATTATGTTGGATGTAGAGCCGAGGATGTATCTAAAACACAAACACTGAAGAGATTTTGGATTAGAAGGGATAGTATATATATATTGACGCCGCCTGAAGATGGTAAGGACCAATTGGTGTCGAATATTTATCATCTGATGGTAGAGTTTGCATAACAAATGGGGGAAATATGTTGGTGGTGGACGAAGTTGCAGAGGTGATGAATGATCAGCAGAGAAGATGTGCAGAAAGGGAGAGTCAGAGAAGGGGATTAAGAGAGAGAGAGAGAGAGAGAGAGAGAGAGAAGGGGAAAGAGAGGCAGAAGGAGGGGGTATGTAGGAACGGTTGGGACAAAAACAACGTTACGTATGGAGGTGTAGATTTCCGCTTTGGCGGAAGAAAAGAGGCAGAGAAAGCAGAGGAATGATAACCGCAGAAGTAATGGCTGATGACTTGCCATGGCCAACGTTCTAATGCAGACGAGGGAATTGGCAGTGATGGACACTAGCGGAGACAATGGAAGGAAAAAAGGAATAGAAGAAGATTGCGAAGGCAGGAAAGCGGCCGGGGACAGTAGCGGAAACAGTGACCACGTCACTTGCATAAGTGGTGGCGGCGAGGGCGGCGGGGGTAGTGATGGCATCGATTGCGGTGTGGAGGTGTTGCAGAGGCGATTGAGAGAGTAGTGGCTGCGGTGCGCACGTCGACGGCCGTTGGGGCAGGAGCGTCAGCGTCAGCAACCAGACCGTTCTCGAAGACCCAACTTTCTTTAATCGAAGAAGGGAGCGAGCGGAACGGGTCCGACCGGTGGCGCAACGGGACTTGAACCGCCGCCTCCGCACCGCAGAGGTCGTCACCTGCGCGTGCGCTCTCCGCTCAGCGCGTGGCTCGCGAGAAATTTTAAAGAAATGTGCATACAAAATGTACATTTAGAACACATCCAGAAGTTAAAGTTTCGTACATTTAGGCAGCAATGAACACATTCAGAAGTAAAAATTCCGTACATTTAGGCAGCAATGAACACATCCAGAAGTAGAATAAGATTTTTAAGAATAGCAAAATTACAGAAATCAAATATCAAGTAATAACACCGAAGAAGAATTTTAAAGACAACTAATTTCTTAGTGTGAGAAGAATTAGTGGTTCTAAAAAAGCACCTTCTTTCTCGACCTTAGTAATGATTATGTAATACTGTATTACAAATTCTCTCCGAATCAACACATCTTAGTCATAAGTTTTCGTAAAACTCATTACAAATCGTAGAACATTTGGTGCAAAAACTCAATATTTTCAAGCAAACAACAACATAAATTTCAGAATTATAACTGAATTTCATACAGCTAAATCATTTTCCAACAATGAGACGCAATTCACAGAAATCCAGCTGCTGTCTGACGGCGTGGAATGCCATTGTTGCATTCCAAACTGATATTCCCTGAAGGCAAGCAATTTTTATTTCATGTATTTTAAATAGGTTTTTAAATCATTTCTAAAAGTTTAATTTGTAAACGCATAACAAAAGCTTGAATATAAGAAACGAACAAAGATATATGAAATAAAATACAAATTCTAACTTATATAGCATCCAACTGCTTGGAATCACCTCTATTACATTCACGAAGCACAGGAAATTAGGAACGAGCGAATATGACGCCAAATTACAAAAAAAATTACCGTATTTTGGAAATATTCAATATGACCTTATTTGAAGATATTTGATGAACACATTTAATTAGGGGAAAAAATGTTTCTTCCCAATTATAGTTGTAGAAAGACGATGAAAAATTTTTAATTTTTTAAATTTTCGAAAATTAGGCATTTTAACGAAATGAAAACATGCACCATTCTCTTAAGCGTCCCTTACGCTACCTAAGTTCCAAATTTAATAAAAAAAATTGCACCGTTCTTAAGAAAAATGGTTTCAAGAAAATAAAATATTGTCTATGGTTGACACATTTCGCACGAAATACTCATTTTCGTAAAATTGAACTTGACATTATCTGAAGATCTGCTTTTGATGAACATATTTAGTTAAGAAAAAACATTTTCTTCATAATTGTAGTTGTAGGAAGACGCCGAAAAATTTTGAATTTTTTCAATTTTCGAAAAATATGGTTTTCAACTATCATGAGTCTTTTACCATTCTCTGAAACATCCTTCACACTATCTAACAACAAAATTTAATCAAAATTGTTGGTGTCATTTTTGAGAAAAAATTGTTTAAACCAAATTAAAAAATTGCCTATATTTCACGCTAAATTATGCAAAAAGACTCAATATTTTGAAACATTGTACGAGTACATGACCTTATTTCAAAATCTATCTTTAAGGAATAGTTTTCATTAAGGGAAAAATCTCTATATTCATTATTTTAGTCGTAGGAAGATGCCGAAACATTTTTGAACTTTTGCAATTTTTGAAAAATTAATGTTTTCAACGAGAATGAGACAGCAACATTGTCTTAAACTTTTTTCACACTATCAAAAACAAAATTTAATCAAAAACGATCAAGCAATTTTTTTGAAAATGTCCCAGAAGCTTTATGTAAAGTATACCCATACTTAAAATATCGATTTCAAATTCAAGAGGAAGAGATTATCAATTTTAGAGAAAATACGCTGAACGGTTTAGCTGCTAGCGTTGTTCACAGACACACATTCAAATGGACGGACGGGCGGACGGACGGAGACACGTTTTGCCGTCAATCGATTTTTCGGTATCAAGAACCCACAAAATACGGATTCTAGTTACAACATGTGTAGTGGATTTTTCCCTTAAATTTAGCAACTGTATTTATCACTTTAGCCCAGAAATTACAGTTTTTTGCCGAAAATTCGTTGCTTTTTCCCCACTGGGAGTTCAAGATAATTCTGATATAATGATGGACAAATACACTCTTCAAATTCCAGAAATTCTTAGATGCCTACTCGGGAATTAAAGAGAAAATTAAAACTCGTAGAACTATGTGATTTCTCCTTGTTTATTTTAACATGTTGCTTTAAGTTGGATGATAATACTTCGATGATTGGCTATCATCATCAAATGTCCCGTCTCAGAGTGAGAATTAAATAATTCATTCAAATGAAATAAAAATGTGGGAAAGAGATGTCAAGTTGCATTACTCTTT
The DNA here is from genome assembly GCA_031308135.1 of Acheta domesticus. Lineage (NCBI taxonomy): Eukaryota > Metazoa > Arthropoda > Insecta > Orthoptera > Gryllidae > Acheta > Acheta domesticus. The sequence continues at coordinate 172,343,129 of JAHLJT010009419.1, forward strand.
CAAAGTCAGTAGATCAATCTTGGTTACCGCGGGGAGGACGCGGAAGGGCGACAGAGAGACGTATGCAGACAAATATTGTTTTGAAAAAAACAAACAAACGCCACATTGACAACTAGTTGCCAAAACGTGGTACCAACAAACGTGCTGAATGCATTCAATGTACTTCCAAATGCGTTTTTAAGACTTAATTTTCTTTTTCATTTTCAATCTCTTCCGGTAATGAACACCTTACCTATTAAACCTTTCTCCTCAAGTATTTAGTGCTGGTGGCGCCCAAGAGATAAATACTATCACCAGTCACATGAAAGTAATATTGCACGATACCTTTTTACCAAAAGATTCGGGAGTCGTTATTTAAAAATGCAAACATTTCATGATATTAAACACAATCTTTCCTATTAGCTGAGGTTCAAACAAGCTTCAAAGTACAAAGTATTTATTCCAGAAAATCAATTAAAATTTCACGACTATTCAAACGATTCAGTTTGTATTCGTAATTGTAATAATAGCATTTGTAATTACAACACAAATCAAAATTTGGCATTGGAGCTTCTGAATTTCACAACAGACTACAAACGTGATCATTTTCGACGTTTCATTAGGACTTTGGCCTCTCAATTATAGGCTTCTGAACGGAACAGGAACGTCACAACGATTAGTCAAAATTGCCATTTCGTGTTCGGTCACCGCTACGCAGGTATCCTCAAATGGATGCTGAGTGGGTTTCCTAGCTCCGAAACGAGTTCATTAATAAAACATCCTCACGAGACCTGCCGTACGTTGGCGCAACTGGACGCCTGAACAATTCAGGTCCACTTCATCTGGTGGCGGCCTCTGGTACCGATGCGTCCCTCCGCCCTCGCGAACCTCTGGTCCGGCGATCGACACGCGTGTTCATGGTTTCTTCATTGCGACAAACCTCGTCGGCCGGAGAGCCCAGTGGCCAAGTTAGCGTTTGCGCCGCCCGGGGCGCCGCTGATTTCTGATGCTCTCAGATGAAAAGAGAAAGACGAGCAAAGGCACGTGACAGTGGAGTGTGACGTACTGGAGTGAATGACACAGATACTACGTTGAAGATAACAATATTTACATTTATTTACAAGAACTTTACAATTAAATAATTTTACAAATACTATTTAAACCTCGGCAATCTTTTTCTTCCCCTTAGCCGCGAAAACCACGCGACCGTTCCTAGGCCCTAGAGCCCAGTGCCACTGCTCGAAAGCAGGTACAACGTGTGAAGCGATGCAATCAGACGTTAAGTCCCCGGTATCCACGTACCTACATGGCCTGGCGCCGAAAACCGGTCTCCCTCCCGGAAACCACGTGCTGGAGTGCACTGGAGATCCCACCCAGCCACTCGGCTAACAACCTCTACGAATCTATGTGAATCTTCGCGAGCGGAGAAAGCGCCCACCTTATATACACCCCCGTCTCCCCCATCCGGCGTCATGCTGTCGGCGTCCCCAGGCTCGATGGCTAGCCAATTCCAGGGGTCTTGAACAATCGTCCCAGACTCGCCACTAACCTTTCTCAACTCTTTGTTTGCGTGGGATGTTTCCTGGAGCTGTCACATCCTGTCGGTCGCCCCTTTATTTTTAGCTCAGGTGCGCCCTTTCACTACAGCTTCCGGCTCAGGTATCCCGCTCGCTTGCAAACGTTGCCACGACGCCACGCTGGATACTACTTCGATACTCATCTGGGATTTTTAGGGGTCCGGATCTGACATTCCAGCGGGGGAGGAATACATATGGGACTAAATGTCTAAGAAGTTGAAGTGCTTTGAATCAATAAATATTCACTCGTTTGACTCCAACCTCTGTCACCACGCCGTGAATTTGAAGAGCTTCCAAGACCAAAGAATCCGTCGAATTACTGCCAATAAGAAGTAATTCTAATAAATTCAAGGCGAGGTAAGAGAATCATCAGAATCCTTTATAGAAAATTGCAAATAACGGATGTTTCTAAGGTATTTAAAAAACTATCAATTAAAATGAAGCCTATTCTTTTCGTATATATTTTGTTTATCTTCCAAAATTCCTACTCAACAATTGACATTGACAATTCAATGACTTGACATTCTGACAATAAATATTGAACATGTTTTTCATGAAAGTCTTTTAAGAATAAAACATATCTCTTCAACATTTGATAAAAATTCGTCGTTTCTTGATTATTCAGGTTTGGAATTCTAATTTCAATCATCTTTAGAAAATTGAAATGTATAAGCAGTTTTAATGTTCAAGGATTTCTCAATAATTGTTAAGTCTAACTATTGAACAGTTGAATGTTTAGAACACTTCAAATATCGATTCATGAGTGCTCTGCATTCTCATAAAATCCATATATTCAAAAGCACAAAAAATCCAGTAATAGTAATGAATTTCAGTTCACATCTCAATGGGCTATAGATAAGAGGTTCTTGAACTTTTTAAACATTCTAGCTCACACACTAAGAGTTAATGTAATACTCCCAAGATTGATTTTTTCTAAAATACTGGTTTAAGTGTTATTTCAGTTTTATGTCATTCTTTATTTATTTAACAAAATCTTTAAACGTACACAGGAAAAAATTCTTTGAAAGTGAAAACAACTCTATTTGTAGTAAAACAAACAGTGAATTGTTAGTAACTGTAAACTGATAAAAAGAGACCCAACGTTCTAGAGGATTTTTGCACTTTTAAGATTTCTTTTTCAAGTCTGGCATGGAAATTGAATCCTTTGCAAGCGTATCGCATATTCCAGGGAGTATGGGTTTTTCGCTTTAACTCCCCACCCAAAAGAACGTAGCTTCAAACGTCCAAGATAATGGAACACAGATAGAATAAGATCTGATGAAAAACACGATTACTGCACAAATCTACATAAAATTGTTTTTCAAACGCATGCACGCACAAACAAACACAAGCGCAACAACAAATAATATGGTCTCGTATACCACTACAATAAATTTAATCACTACCCGCACTAGAGAACAAAGACACCACAATCAATTAATTACATTTCTCAGTCAAAGTCGAAATTGTTTCATTGTTTTCACATTGTTCTGCGTCTCCTGGGTATCCTTTCACATGGCCGGAGGCTACCTGGTTTTCTGCATCTTTTGGGAATTAGCAATAGTACATATATATTTGTATTTTTTCCGACTGGATATTGGACTGGAAACTACATAGACTGTTTTAAATTTCTGCACGCATTGCACGCAGTAATATAGATGTTTTTGAAGTTTCCCTTAGTTCCTGGGTATCTAACGATACATTGAAATACCTCTTGTGGCGTCATGGCCGGGGCCGTAACAAGAATACACAGACGTGAACGGTTGAAAATATTGAATATTTAATCACAATGTGTACCGACACCTGAAATTCCTATTTACAAAATTTACAATGAATTTTATAACCGACCGTTACTAGAAAGAACTTTTACCGGTCACCACGACCGCTCTCCTCACGTCACGACGCATGCGCGCCGGCTTCCTGCCCTTGCCTCCGTAGCCAGGTCATCGACGAACCTCGAGCCGCACCACTCACGACGACCTACGCACGAGCCCCAGAACAAAAGAAAGTGTTTTCGTCTGTGCCGTCTTATCTAGCTTCTGGCCAGCCTGCCGGCCAGAATATCCACGGGGTTCACAAACTTGCCTCCATGGCAGCGCACGGGATTCACAAACTTGCCCCCATGGCAGCGCACTTTTCCTCGTCGCTTCCTCGTCGCCCAAATATAGCCTTGTCTTGCGAAGCGTCCCTTCGGCACGCGCCCGCAACTATTTCCCATTTCGACACTCTGAAGTGCACGACTAATTTTCTACAAGGCGACTGATATGACGCTATACCCTCTAATGGCTGAATACTTCAAAGTTTACTTCACATTTCTGCGCGCATTGCAAATTAGAAATAGATATTTTCCCTGATCGTCATCCCGATGTCCACTGCCCGCAGCGTGGCGTGTCCCGCGCGTTTACGAGGTGTCTGGAAGGGCCCATGAATGGCCAATGGGCTATTGCGCTTCTTCGGCGGGCGCTTTCGCGCAACCTAAAATTCGGCTCCGTCGTGAGAAGTCGCCGGTGACGCGTGGGCGACGGGGAAGCCGGAGCAGCGGTCACGACCGCCATCTTTACGACGTCATTACGCGCGCAATAAAAGAGCAGCGGCGGCCGCGGGAGAGGCCGCGTCGAACTGCTTGACACGTCTTAACAGGCGCCGTAACGCTGAGTGTGTGTGGGGACGGGAAAGGGCGAAGATGTCATGGAGACGGTTTGACAAAATTTAACCCGGGAGTGCTCGCAATAGATCTGCGAGATCCAAGCCAGGTCAGTTTTGTGTTCGTGAGTTACTGCGATGCATTCGGCGTCTGGTATTTCACGTATCCCTTCATTGTACTTTTCTGAGAACGCCTGGCTTTCTTTTTTTTTCTTTTTTCGATGGGTCATTTCCCGTGAGCAAGCTGAAAACTTGATCACTGCGCTGAGCGATGTCTGTCAGATACGTTGTGTACACTGGCGCCAGTGCGTAGTGAGCCCCTGGCGTAAGCGATAGTATCATTATATTATTTTCAGTCGTGTCTAAAAAGGCAAGTGTACGATTTATTAACAATTGCATTGAGAGACATGTACAAACCAAATAAAATACCTATTTCAGTTAATAGAGTTTCAGGTCATTCCCATTCATGAAAAGTTTCAGCTATATCTGAGACATACATTGTGGCCACTGGCGTGAGTCTACTTATTACGGGCACTCCCGGGTTAAATTCGAGAAGTATTATCCTCTTCATGTCTTATATTTTAATGCTTTGACTGTCTTGCCACCTGGCATTTTTCTCTCGAGACAGTGGGCTGCATGCTAGATGAACATTCAAGCGTATTTAGGATAATATTTCGAAAATATTATCCTGAATTAGGATAATATTTTCATTACATTTATGTATTTCAGGATAATAGTATTCTGAAAGAGAATTTATTTGAAGCTTCACAGTTATTAGCCGAATTGGAACACAAAATTTCATAGCGTGACCTACTAACATACTGAACCTGAAAATAATGAAGTTTTTAAAACGTATATATTTTGTAAAACTCATAAATTTAAAAAATATTTCGAAAATATCAGGAACAAAAGTACTCTTGTAGTTGTTTTTTCCACAATTTGTCAACGCATACGATGCCTTGTTACTGCGTTGTTCTGCCTCCTCTGATTCAGTCTTCTGAATATCCTTAGTTTCAAGAAAAATCTGATAGTAGTGGTGGGAGTCCCGTTCGACTTCCGGGCAGCCGAGAGGAAGCGGTGATGCGAGGCTGCTTCCCTTGACCCGGTCAGCGGACTCGTTCTTAGCGGCTTCTTGAAGTCGTTCTCCCAGTTTGTTCAGATGAGATACTTTTTATTGATGGAATCGGACACAGGGTTTCTGTTTTTATTTCTTTTAAAATAATCCCTTCTTATTTTTGATGCCTCAACATTTTGTTTGTTATCTTGGTTTTCTGATATAAATGTCATATCAACTTTCAAAATGATTCCATGTTTCATGTTGATTAAATAAGAATCAGTTGTGAAAAAAAAGAAAATAACCTTCACATCCACAAAGTTAAAACAAAATTGTGACTGATATAATAGATTTCTGAGTGTTTGATGTACGTACTTGTTAAGCAATACCCAAACGAAGATAAACGATAACTAATAATGGTAAAACATAGTCATTACGCACATAAAATGCCAAAAGTATCAATTAAGTCTTTCAGATAATCTATGATAATTTAGGAGGATTTCTAATTATTTTCTTCTACTGTTCCTCTCTCTTTCCCCTTCTTCTTCTTCTTCTTCTTCTTCTTCTTCTTCTTCTTCATTCTCCTCTTCCTCTTCTACTCAAAGTTCTAAGTATCTTCCTAAGGTGCAGATCTAGTGGCTTTAAAATTTGTGCCGAATATGGTGTGTTCCCTATTACTTGAACCAATCCAATTTTGCTTCATCTGAGAGGTTGTATAAATTCTTCCACAGATTTTGTGGAAAAAATCTCAAGAGATACCATAACTATGGTTACGACTCGTTCAAATATTATTATTATTATTATTATTTACGGCTGTTTATATTATTATTATTGTTAATATTTTTTCATCTTTGCCTTTTTCCATTTCTACGTGGTTGGCGCTAAGGGAGGCAAGCTCATTTTTATTAATTTTCCACTCATTACTTTACACTGATTGGGTGATGATTTTACGGCCGGATGCCCTTCCTGGCGCCAACGACAGGGAACACACAAGCACATTACACATGGACAACACACACAATAACGAAACACCATTCCCGAGATCCCACGGTCTTTCCACACACTCACGACCCTTCGGTCCGAGATCACCTTGGCACTACTGCCTTAGCAATCTCGGCCACCCTTTACTGCCTTAGCAATCTCGGCCTTATTATTAATAATTTTATTAATAATATTTTGTGGCAATACATCCCGGAACATCAAGAATTCCTTTTTTCACCCTCAACTGTTTTAGGTCACTGACTTGGTTGCAATTAATTGACTTATAAGTCATGAAAGGATTTCCTCTCTGAATCTTGATATCTCCATTTCAACTTCCCAAGTTAAATGATGCAGGCCTAAGAACAGAATCCTATTTTAACGACTCGCGCCAGCTTATTGCATTCCAAACAACACACGCATGAAATTCGAATACACTTCTGTGAAGAAGAATAATAGAGAGATGGGGAGGAAAGACCTCGTGACGTCATTCTTAATTCGCGGAGCGCCGGCGAGGGATGGGGTGATCGGGGGCGAGGACAAATGATGTGTCAGACAAGGGACGCAGCGTTGACAAATAGGGGATTTTTATCCGAAAGAGGAATTACTTGTGAGGAAAAAATGAAGTAAAGAAACTATTCGGAAGAATTTTGAGGAAAGGTTTACTACATAAAATGCACTGACAATATTTGCAACCGTTACAATAAGATAGTCAGTTTATTTTTCACGATCAGGATTAAGAGATACTGAATATGGACTATAACACTTTTGGTTGAGGATAATGTAATTGGTCGTATGTAATGTGAACGGAATAAAGAATTCATCTTTTGTGGATCCTTGGAACCGAAAAATCTATTAAAGGCGAAACATCTGTGTGCTCGTGAGTGGTCAACGCTGTCGCCTGAATAGTTCAGCCATTTTTCTCCAAAACTGATATTCCCCGATAGATCTGAACGAACTAAGAATTCGGGAGTTTCAAACGGATATTTTGAATTTTTAAGGGTACTTCACACTTTCAAATTTTCTAAAAAATGATACCAAATGTTTTGATTAAACTTTGCCCTCCAATTGTGCAAAGACGCTGAAGAAAATATTGCAGATCCCCTGTTTGTTGGAACCACAGATTTTTCGAAAAGTGCAAATTTTTGCGGGCCTCTTCCTACAACTATAATATTGAAGATATAATTGTTTTTTTAAAGCAACCTGTTCTTTAATAACAAATCTTGACATAACTTCGTGTAGAATTTTTTGATCAGTACTTTTCGTGCAATTGTGTGCAAAATACAGACAATTTTATTTTTTAAACAATTTTTTCTCAAAAATTGCTAATTTTTTTCTTATATTATCAGAGACGGTAAAAATACGATGCTAGTCCCATTTTCAGCGATCTCTCCGTTTTTTCGAAATTTGCAACAAGTTAATATTTCAAAATTCTAACCAAAAATCTGGAGTTCCAACAAACAGGGATCTGCAATATTTTCTTCAGCGTCTTTGCACAATTGGAGGGCAAAGTTTACAGATTGTTGTTTTAGCCAAAGACTGTTGTAAAAATTCAACTCATTAAAAAAAGTTATGCACGGTATTTTGAAAAACGAGGTGCATTTCGTGTAACTAGTGTCTGAAATTCATGAAATTTCTAATATTTTTTCAAAAACCGCTCCAAATTTTTTCTTCGAACGTTTTTCACTAGATGGAGAAACATGAAAGAATGGCGCGGACCTAATTTTCGTTGAACTCTCTGAATTTGCAAAAATTGTTAATTTTTAAAATAATGCGAGAAACTATGTGCTGTTGAGCATCACTATTTAAGGAAATACGAGGGTTTTTGTGGGCACTGAGCGTACACAATTTACCCATTCTTATATGCGATATCTGGATTATGACGTTATAGAAATAGATACTAATAAAGGAAGCAAGGATAGTCACGTGAAATTCAGGAAATTAAAAAATATTGTCAGCCACAGCTACAGATATGAATACATATACAAGTTTTTATTAGAACAAAAATGTTTCTTGAGACAAAATTAAATGTTCATTACGAACCATGCATACTATTTTTCATTTTCCGGTAATTTTGGCCTATCTTTCAAAACTGCAGATACAAATTAGATTGGAATTCGCATTAGAAATAGTTTTGCTCCATAAATTCATTAATTTTGTGTTTAATTTGAATGTCTTAATTTTGTCTCGAACAAATAATTTTAGAATACATTTGAGGATCAATTTTGAAAAATCTAACTAGAAATAAAATACAGTAGAATTCGTAACTAACATTCTCTCACTTGGAGTCAAACATTATACGCTAAATTTCAGAAAAGCTAATTTGAGAATAACAAAACAGAAGTTTCAAGTTCTATTAAATAAAACAAATGTTGTATCGGCATTTGATTTATTTTCAAAACTTTGAATACTTTTTAAAACTTTTCTTTGCAGTAGTTTTGTATTCCAATAATATTTACAAAAGTAGATACATTTGGCAATTTTGTGTTCTTAAGTATTATTTAGGAACAATTTATGGATATGCAAACTAATTTACTAAAATGTTTGAAAATAAAAATTCCTTTCATCCTACAATATTCTAGGGTCTTCACAGTAATAATAATAATAATAATAATAATAATAATAATAATAATAATGATAATAGTAGTAGTAGTAGTAGTAGTAGTAGTAGTAGTAGTAGTAGTAGTAGTAGTAGTAGTAGTAGTAGTAGTAGTAGTAGTAGTAATGGAAATCGAGATCAGTCGGATGGTGGGGCGTAAAACACAGGTCGTACCGATAGTTATCGGAGCTCAGAGATTTGTTCCGCAATATTTGTGTAAGAATAGTCAGTATAATCATAATAGTCTTCAAGCAATATCTCCAAATCTCGAACTCTGAGAAGGAAGAATTATTATTATTGGGCGAAGAGTAAAGAAACAGTTTTCACTGTCGTGATCGTAAGTAGCACGAACAATTAACACTTGAATTTACTGTCTAAGTGGAGGATATTATTATCGAAGCACAAATAGTTTCATGGTTATTCAGCTCAAGGTGAATAGAACTCAAGGTTCTTCATGGCAAGAAGAAGCAATCAGGTATGTAATTTACAGTATAATGAAGTTACTCAAAAGATAATTCAGGGTGAAGGTCAACAGAATGGTAACTGACTTCCGTATATTATGAATAGTATAAAAGTAACTTGAATACTGTAAAGATATAGGGAGATTACGTTATTTCAGTGTTAGAAAAGTTATCATACGTCAATCCACTGTACCAAGCAAAGGATAATTATATTATGGCCACTTTTGAAAAGCAAAATTTCGTTAAGGAAGAGTGCGGCTTTCATTACTTAAAGTATAGTACTATCGATACTTTCTTCTCACATGTCTTTTACCACAATGTGGTTACAGAAATGAAACAAATAAAACACGATCAATGTGTATGGTGCAAAATATTTCCTATTTGCAAATATTTGCATTTACGTTTTCCGGTAATTCCTCCTACACCAGGAAATATGAAAGAAACAACTGAAGTTTTGTAACCGAAGCAGGAAAATTCCAGCAACATTCTGCCTACAACACTGCCGCCAACCATCCCGGTGACCCCAAAACTCGTCCGGCCTGCCGGTGGGCCTGCCCTGGCGACGCGACGGCCCCGCAGGGGATTCCGCGGTGGCCGCGGCGGCAGGCAGGGCGTCCGCTCACGCGCACCGGAACGCCCCGCCAGCCGCCTCACCCCTCGCCGAGGCTCACCGCGGGCGCTCGCGCCACCGCCCCCGCAGACTCGCCCGCCGCCACGCCGCGCCGACCTCACGTTGGCCTCACGTCGGTTACTATCTGGAAACACCATCCGTCCTCTTCGGGGTTGGCTGTGTCGTCCTTTCCGATCGCTTTCCCGCCTATTCCTTCCCGGCCACTCTTACCCTCCCATTCCTCTTCCTCTCCATCCTTTCCCCTCCATCCCGTTCCCCTCCATCCCCATCCCCTCTATCCCGTCCCCTCCATTCCTTCCCCTCCATCCCTTCCCTCCATCCCTTCCCTCCATCCCTTCCCTCCATCCCTTCCCCCACGTCTCCACCCTCCCGTCGTATTGCTCTTTTGTCCCCCCTGTTCTTCCGTCGTCTCCGCCCGCATGTCCCCGCCCTCCCGTCTCTAGCGTTTCGTCTCGGCCCTCTCATCCTTCCTCAATTTCCTTCGCCCATGTCCTTTTCCCACCCGCCGACGTTCCATCCCGTTTCCATCGCTTACGCCGCTGACGTTGCTGTCATCGCAGCTGAGCACGTCGTCATCGCCCATCAACATCATCTCCTACATCGCGATCTCAGGTAAGAATCTGGGGTATGAACACCGCCACTTCCTTTGATAAAACACGCTACCCTAACTAATGACCATAGGAGTAGACGCACTCGGATACACGAACTAATCAATCATCCCAACGTGCTCGCAACCCACCCTTCTCAGTCTCTTCCCCTGTCCTACCTAACGAGAACTTCCGGCTCGCTAGCGCCACCGTTTCGCCACCGACCTACACCCCATTCTCTCCCCTCCCACCCTCAACGCAACTTCCGCGTTCCCGCGCTCTCGTCCCGTTCCGCGGCGCCTCCGCCCTTGCCCAGCGCGCTCCCACAGCGGTTAACACGGGCGCTAACGCCGCCGTCGACCCCGCGCCGCTCAGGCTTCGTTTGGCGCACGGGCGCGGCGTGGCGCGGCATGGTGCGGCGTGGTGCAGCGTGGTGGCGGCGTGCTGGGGCGTGCTGGGGCGTGGCGTGGCGTGGCGTGGCGCGGCGTGATGCAGCGTGGTGCGGCGTGCTGGGGCGTGGTGGGGCGTGGCATGGCGTGGTGCGGCGTGGTGCAGCGTGGTGCGGCGTGCTGGGGCGTGGTGGGGCGTGGCGCGGCGCGGCGCGGCACGGCGGGGCGGGGCGGGGCGGAGCGGGGAGGGGCGAGAGCGGGGAGGGGCGGGTACGGTGGAGCGGGGCGAGGCGAGGCGGGGCGGGACGGAGAGGGACAGGGCGGGGCGGGTGAGGCGGGGAGGGACGGGGAGGGACAGGGCGGGGCGGGGCGAGGCGGGGAGGGACAGGGCGGGACGGGGATGGACAGGGCGGGGCGGGGCGCGGTGTGGCGTGGCGTGGTGGGGCGTGGCGCGGCGCGGCGCGGCCGTAATGCGGTGTGGCGCGGAGCGACAAAGGTCGCGCCGCGCAAATGCCAGCCCGCGCCGGCGAGAGCCGCTTTGAGCGACCGACTGACCGGCGCGCCCCCGGCGGCGCCCTGCGGTACCCGCGCCCGCCAAAGGTCGCGCGCAAAGTGCTCGCCCCGAAAAGGGGTTGCGGATGCACCCGCGGACTTCGCACGCGATTGGAAATCAGTGGCGGCCGATGGGTTGCCGATGAAGAGGGGCGGCGTATAAGCCCGAACTATCACGTACATTTACCTCTTCGAAATATTTCTTTAACGAGAAAAACTGTATCATGTAGTGTACAACCGATTTGCAGGCATTGGGATTTTAATCTTTGTCCAAGACCACTTTTATATGGATAACGGAAGATACAATTGTGCTCTCGCGAAAGTGAGATATTGTTTACAAATTATTTCCAGCAAAGAAAACAATAATTTATAAATGGTGAGGGTAAGTAAGGGTAAGTATTCTTAGCCAAGTTACTAGGCCCGGACTCGGACGAACAAAACCCTAAAAGCAGCACACTGCCCCACCCAATTTCCAATATCCTCACTTGTTCTTAAGCTTCCATTGCTTCGCGTGCCCTAGCTACGGATGGACTCGTGTTAGTCCACGATACGACCTATTCTAAACACATTTTATGTTTTGCCTAGGTGGACCCCTAAAACTAAATTCGTCCTCAAAATTACGCTGTTGTATGCACAAATTAAACGAGTCGATTTATTGAAAGTTGAATACTTTCTGCAACTTTTACCAAAGTTGGGGTTTTCTGTGGAAGGCGCCGTCCTAGAGCCCTTAATGGCCAGTCGCCATTATTGGAAATATGTCTGTACAATTTTAACAGTGTTCCGTGAGACCTATGTAAGTGTTCTGTCTCAGTCTTGATGGCGATTCCTCATGACGAAACTATGTTACAATAAAAATAAAAAAATCAATGTAAAATATAATAAAAACAAATAACCAATTTATACATTCCGATTTCCTTGTCATTGTCATGATTGGAAAATTGATTTGGATCATTTTTATAATAACTTTAGAACCATCTTCGATTAAAAAAAGGAAAATATTTTATCATTCAATGTCATTTTCATTAAATAAACAGCTTAAAATAATTTAATATTTTAACTACCAATGAAAGCTGATACAAAATGCCGTCAACTCATTCCGAAACAGATCCCGCAGTCTCGCTTTTTGTACTAACTTAAATATTACTGCGTCGAAATGTATTCCGAATGCTTGTGTTTTTCTAAAATAAAAAAGTATTCTGGGTGTAAGTCCAGATTCAAGTAACTTCTATCAGAAACCAATATGCATTAGAGAAGGCTTGGGCCACGCGTCAGATTCCCTATTAGGTTTCGTTCTATTTTGTTGTCATTAAGTTTGAATCGCATCCTTCATGCATTAATAAAAGTAAGGTAACACCATGTGTTGATCCGTGCGAAAAAAAAATTAACCTCAACCCACTACGACAAGTGCGTTTTCACACAATGACCACCAATAGTTCGACACATCTCATCCAAAAAATTTTAGTGATTATAGTTATTTATGTATTTTTGATGCATTACATTTTAAGTTAAGATGGATAGCGGGATAACTTACAATAGTTCATTCCAACATACATCTACGGCCCTAGGTAGACATATATTTCAATTTCTACATTACAACTCTGTGTTCTCAAGGAATATTAATTGTATTGTTCCAAAATTTGTAAACGGCCCTCACTTCATCAGTTTTGGAGAATGAAAAATATTTTTTTTGATTTTTCTACTTTCCATACCGTGGATAAGTAGTGCTTTTTGATTGTAACGTTTCTACAGTTTTTCCTTTTAAATGATGTACTCTCATAAGTTCAGCTAGTGAGTAATAAATACATTTGTGGCTCGTCACTCTGTTATCCGGAAATTATTCTTGTTATTTTTGTCAATTAATGAATAAGCGGGACAATGGAAATATGTCTACGACTTGATCCTGGGAAATGCAGATTAATTTAAATTTACTTCAGATTCGTGAAGTAAGGTGCAGTAAACTGCAGCAACCCAAATAAAAAAGTCTTCTGCACAAACATTCAGGGTGTATTGGGTGCAGATGTTTTCAAAAAATGTTTCACTTTGCATCTTTTCCTTCAAGTGTGTTTGCTTTGGCCCCACAACCAATTGTGCTTCTACCTCTTACGAACAAACATCATCGACAAAGTCGTATAATATTTCATTGGAAAAACGATCAAACAACCTTCATGACTGCATAAACATTTTGTGTGTGGACGATAACTCATTTCAAACCTGCTTTTACCCACTACCTCAAACTCACCAAGAGAGGCTAGAAGAAGAGTCAGTAATATCGGTGTCGAAAAAGGGCAATGAATATGTAATGAGATTGCAACACATTTATCACGTGTTAATTGTACGAATTCAAAAGTCTGTGTTCCCAATGTGCAGCGCTAGGCCCCATCATAATAGCAGCTTGCCGTATAAAGCACTTCACCCCCTCGACAACAAAGCTTCCGTGAGCGAAACCGTCTCTACTACATATGGCACTTCTTCCTTCGACTTACACGCGCCAATAACTTCAGCCCGCATAATACGAGGTCTTTTCCAAAGAGGTCTGTTAGCAGCTGCTCAACGGCTGCAGCGGATGTGATCCCGCTAAGGGCTTCGCCGAAGGGACCTTAAAGGGCGCGCCCGTCGCGGAAGGCACCCTTTCGCCCGGATTGCGGTCGCGCGCGCGCGCCCGACCGCATGTCCCCGCATCTGAGCGCGCGCGGCTCGCGTTTTAATCTCTCCCCTCCTTCCCCGCGGCGCGCGATAAATCTTTCGCTCTCTCCTCGATAAAACGCCTCCCCTTCCCCCCCTTTCCATCCCCTTCGCGGCGGCGGTCGCCCCCTTGGGATTCGGAAGGCACCTCGCAGCTCGTCCCGGGGGACTTGATGGCGCCCTGCGACGCGTCGCCGAATTAATTTGCATTTATTGCCGCGTGAGAAGAAGCGGCGTGCAGATGACCGACGAGGAAAGGTGGCGGGGTTAGAAAGGGGAGATGCGTGATACGAGCGGGCGAGTGGGGAGTAGAATGAGACTGGCATGCGATGCGAATGGGTAGTTTGGAAGTAATTTGAGCGAATAAAGAAGTGAAATGGGCGTTCGAGTCCTTGAATGACGGTTGGCTAAATGTGTATTCTGCATGTGGAAAAAAGCGGCAATGTAATGGAACGTCGGGTGAGCAAAGGGACAGGCAGGTGGGAAACTGAAGAGCGATAATGATCCAGAGAAATAAGAATAAACGGTACAGAAACGAAATCCGAAAACAAGAAAATGATACGGAAAAAGCAG
>JAHLJT010009419.1:172358833-172535475 GCA_031308135.1 Acheta domesticus
CTTCATCAAACACTCTCTCTTACGACCATCCAACTCTAATACTCCGGAAGAAAATCCCTTCGTCAAAATCGCTTCTCCTCCGCAACAGCTCCTTTATCCCTCGAACGTCAAGAGAATCCCCACGCGCTTCCCGAACACGCTCGGCCGGGCGGGGCGGGGCGGGGCGGGGCGGGGCGGGGCGGGGGGGGCGGGGGGGCGGGGCGGGGCGGGCGCGACCCTCGCAACGAAGAATCGCCAGCGACGGCGGCGGCTTCAGCTGGAGTGGCGGCGGCGGCGGTGATGGGAGCGAAGACGAGAGAAAGGAGCAAGGGTTAGTGACTGAGGCGATGGTGAAGTTGGAGGAGGAGTAGAAGGTGGAGGAGAGGAAAAGGAGGAAGAGGAGGAAGAGGATAAAGAAGACGAGGTGGAGGAGGAGAAGGAGGCCGCGGTGAGGGCGATGGAGACGAGAACGAGAGCTAAGGATGAGAAAGAGGACGAAGAGGGGATGAGAAAAAGGAGGAGGCAGTGATGGTGGTGGAAGCCACGATGACGAGGACGAGAGTTAGGGAAGATAACGATGAGGAGGCGAAGAAAGAAGGAAGAAATATGAGAAAAGAAAGAGGAAGCTGAGAAGACAAACCACGATGAAAAGAGGAGGAAATGAAACGGGTAGAAAATGTGTAGGGTGAGGCTAAGGAGGGGACGGAGATAGAAGCGGAAGATGAGGCGTTGGAGGGGAAAGGGAAGTGGAAGCGGTGGAAGAGGAAGGGAAGGCTGAAGCGAAGACAGGACGACGCGGCTGGCGAGGAGACAGTGACTGTAACGACAACGGCGGGCGGCGTGGAGGCGGGCGCGGGGCGATACAGAAATGAATCATCCCCCGCGGTGAGCGAATCGACAACGCGCGCATTAAACGCCGCGCGCTTCGCGGATCGATGACCGCGCGCGGCCGCGCGGAAAACGGGATTACACTGCGGGCGGCGGCGGCGGCGGCGGCGGCGGTGCTGGCGGCGGGGGCGAGAATTAACCGTCAAAGACGGCGCCCGCGTCCGCGCCCGCAGACTGCCCATGGCGGTGGGCAGCGTGCGATTGCGAGAGGCAAACTGCTGAAACTATTAGGAGTTAATCGTCCGTGCTAATGAAAAGTTGTGTCGATTTTCGTCGATTCTGATAAGAACACGCTAGCAGGAACGGTTGATGATACAATCCACGATCTGGTAGAATTGAATAAAATTAATACAGGGTATTCTGTATAGAATTTAATTTTTCAGCCGACGCGTTATAATTTAGATTTATGGTTTCATTAATTTTATTACATGACCGATGAAATAATGTGCTGTACAATTTATTTTAGAGATATAAGAGATCTGATTTGACAATTATCCTTGTAAAATTGTAAAAGAAAATAACAAACGTTATTCTACAAACGTTAAGTTGATACGAAATTTGAGGGTTTAGAAGATTGACTGGAAAATGTTTCTTTACAGAATTATTTTTTCTTATAAACGATGAAACTATTTAAAAATATTTCAGTCCCAAATATCCCTCACGTTCGTTGCAATAGAACGCTCAAAGTGGCAAAACATTTAACACAGTGTCGGTAGTATTAAATCAAATGCAACTTCGTTTGGTTCATGTGAGTCACAGTCGTTATTACTTGAAGGATTTTGAAACGATCGCAAAACTGCTTCGAGAAAGGTGCCGCATCTCGGGTCGGGAGGATCCATTGAGTTCACAGTAAGTCCGTTCGTTCTCAACGAAGAAAGCAAGCAGCTTTTCTGCCTCCAGTAGGTCAGTACGCGTCCGCGGAACAAAACGGCCTGTGCAGCGCCCGCCCTTCCGTCCGCGAAGCAATTCCTCCGCCGCGCCGCGCCGCGCCGCCCCGGCTCAAAGACGCCCGAGCTGTTCCTTTCACTGAGCGCGGGATCTTCGCGCGGGCCCCGCCACCGCCTCCTCCCGCCTTCCGCCACCCCTCTCCCCCCCGCTCGTCCTCAGGCGACGCGTGCGGGGGAACAAGCGGCGATCGCGGGGGCGAAGCGCCTTTGTGCCGCTTCCTCATCCTTCTCTGCGCTCTGCAAAATCCCGTCAGCTCGGCGCCTCTTGTTCGTCGAGGGGCCTGTTTGTCCCCTCCGTCGTATGTTGGGTTGTTCAAATGCCCAGCGTACTCGCTTTCCAACTTTGTGTATAGAAGTACAAATTTTAGGTTTTCCACTTCGGGTTTTTGAAGAATAAAATTCACGATCGCTACTCCCACGACTGCTTATCGAACCTCGCATTCCACTATCAGTTCCATCATTATGAACAACGTTTCTTACACAATACTTTCATCATCATCATCATCATCATCAGCAGCAGCAGCAGCAGCAGCAGGCAGCAGCAGCGTAATTTCAGTTCGAATCACAGCCATTTCTCTCTCTGTCTGTCTGTCTCTCTCTCTCTCTCCTTCTTTCTTTCTTTCTTTCTTTCTCTTCGTACGAACTAGCATGTAGCCTACAATCAAGTCTGTGCACTGCACCATCTGATGTGTTTATGTATTTACAATGCGTACAAAATGTTTTACTGTCTGCGTACAGTATTCTCGGCAATTAGTGTTACCTTCGAGCTCTTTCTGTCGTTTTCTAATCTCTTTTGGCTATTGATTATTACTTTATTCAAGTCTTTAGAAGCCATCTCTGAACTCTTCCCTTTAACGCTACTCCATAAATAAATATTTATCTCGATATTGTTAATGACACTTCCAGCTATGTATCTTCGTTCATTGGATTCCACTTAGCAGGCACAACTGCTCCGTCTCTTTATTGTCCCCAATATTGAACTATGTGTCCAATGCGACAGTCATCAGGTATGATCTAGGTCTTCGCGAGGGCACCTTCACCATTATCAGTCCTCGATGTCCGTACGGATCGCCCACTCACTGTCCCTCTGCGTCCATCTCTGATCCTGACCATCGCTATTCTGGCCGCCGAGCTCTCTCCGACACACACACACACACACACAAGCCTGGCACGGTCGCACGCCCGCAGTTCGCGTTTCGCCCAGCGATTGATGAAGCGTCGACGAAGCGATGCCGTCCGTCCTTCCAATCTTGGGATTAATGCCCGGAGCATGGACCCCGCCCACTCGCGCGCCCCGCCCACTCGCGCGCCCCGCCCACTCGCGCGCCCCGCCCACTCGCGCGCCCCGCCCACTCGCGCGCCCCGCCCACTCGCGCGCCCCGCCCACTCGCGCGCCCCGCCCACTCGCGCGCCCCGCCCACTCGCGCGCCCCGCCCACTCGCGCGCCCCGCCCACTCGCGCGCCCCGCCCACTCGCGCGCCCCGCCCACTCGCGCGCCCCGCCCACTCGCGCGCCCCGCCCACTCGCGCGCCCCGCCCACTCGCGCGCCCCGCCCACTCGCGCGCCCCCGCCCACTCGCGCGCCCCGCCCACGTTTGCTCCTTCCACTCACAAGTCCCGTCCGCTCACATACCGATCTGAACGCCTGCTCACTCGCCCTAACACTCCCCCGTCTTCCCGCGCGACTGGTGCGGGGCGGAGCAGGCGAGATCGATTGGACGCGCTCCCTTTTTATACGCGCCATCTCACCCTGGATAGCGACGCGACCGCCCCCTTCCCCCCGTGCTGCGCCTCGCGATCGCCACTTGTCTCCGTCCGCCCGCCCGGGGATCGAAGGCCTGTCCATCCGCGCGAACGTGGACTCTCCGACGCAGGCGGCCCTCCGTGTTTTTCACCGGCCGGTCATTGAATCTGGGAACCTTCCTCTCCACATAGAAGAGCTGTTGCCCGGAATTGAATCGATTTTGAACAAAGAGAATATTCCTAGTAAATAAAGAATGCATTTCGTACATCAGCAGCACGTATTCAGTTTATTCATATGTCGATTCAGTGGATTATTGTTACAACAAAAATGTCTACAAGAAAACTGAATGAGTTATATCAAGAAGGCTCTAAGAATAGTTCGAGACCCGTTCGTTGTTGGAAAACACCACAAGATGCGGCGTTTTTAGAGTATACAGAGAACCACACCTACTTCGATACATTAACAAGCACCAGACATATGAAGTTTTCAGATCTACGGGAGATAAAAGCGTATTCTGAATCAAAGAATGAGATGAATTCCTTTTCACATAGATGGAGATGTTTCGAAACAACGATTAATCGTCGTTTGAAAATTTTAGTAAGTTAAACAAGAATAAACGACATGGCTCAAGGAATCTAACCACCGGAGGACAAATTTCGGATCGTTCGATTGGCATAATCAGTGGAAACATTTAATGATTTAAACGTCGAAATTATATTGACTCCACTAAAATCAATTGACTAAATTGATTTCAAAAAGACGAAATGAAATGGAAATTAAATACTTTGGAATGTTTCATCAATTTAAAAATTACTTGAAATACTTACATCGATTCTGACAATCGAAGTTTCTAAGAAAGTACTAGTTCGAAGATTGGACCATGGTCACAGGCAGGCTTTCGTGCTGTTCACCGATCACTGATTGAATCTGAAATCCTTCTTCTGGAGGAAAGATACGTTCTCCTTATTTCTGGGCGCTTTGTAAGCGAGCGAGTGCCTTGTCCGTGACCCACAAGGCGTGCCTCGAGAGCTGAATCAATTTCGGAGCGAATTTTATGCTGGCGGAACACAAAATGCGGCGGAGGAGTCAATTTGGGTTTCATGAAGATGCTGATGTTTATGCCGGATTACCCCCGGAGCACGCGACGTCCGGAAAGGAGGTCTATTTTAAGAGCTGCCCTCAAAGGGTCGTGACCCCATTCGTTATTTCACTTTTATGATACTTTCTAAAATGTGGAAAATGGTAATTTATGAAAATAATTCACATAAAAGGTTATTTGTTTAAGCTTTACTTGGTTTGAATAGTGGTTCGTCATCATGCCTCATACATTTTAATTCAAATTTCATTCAGCATTTATTTGGCATATGCAGTTCACAAAGAACGTACGACAAATACAAATGAAGGATTTCAATAATGTTGTTACTTAATTTACAAGTAAAAATAATACAGATTATGCACCTCAATTTGTTAAATAGTTGATAAACTAAATTTCAATAGGGGAAATAATAACTTTTTGATTGTATTCTCTACAATTTCTGATGTTTCCTGCCGTATTCAATTGTTAAAGATTTTTATCTTCGCAGAGTTGGCTACTGCCGTCCCGTTTGCATGGTGCATTAAGACATTTATGGTTTTTCAGGTCAAGGAAACGTTCCCGAAAGGAAACTAAACTTATGTAAGTCTTCGAGGTTCAAAAAGCCTTATTACTTCATGGAATAATTGTCAGTTTCTAACATTAATTACCTTCCAGTTTTAAAACTAAGACAAAAACCTGGGCAACAATCACAGCGTTTCCCAGTAGTTGCTTTTTGTCATTATCGTTATTAATATACTTTCAAACAGGAATCCGGGAAAAAACAACTACAAGAATTCATTAATTTTTAAATCATTCTTGCGTCGTGTTTAAAGCGTGACTTCCTGAAACCTGCGTAGGGGTGTTTCACCTCCTGCAGAGTGTGTAAATGCCAAATGAAATAAATAAAAATACATTTCAAAGAGAAAACTAAAAATCCATCTCCCTTAGAATAATATACTTCCACAACCCCATTCTTCGAATATATTGTTTTAGTTCCGCATTTGAAGCATCGATACAATCGCGTTCCTTACATCATAATTCGACATTTTTTCCTAAACGAACGCGCTCTCATTTTGGCACCGGCTCCCTTCCTTGATGCCAATCGGGTCGTCAACTTTCGTTCCGAGCCGAGGAGGTGGCCCGTGCGTCCGACTGCACGCGCTTCCTTCCGGTGCGCGAGTGCGTGGGCCGTGCGTGCATGGTGCGTGAGGGGTGAAAGCGTGACGTATCCGTTCGCGCCTCGCTCAATGCTGGCTGACGACTGCGGCGAGCAAGTTAACCACATAACCAAAAAAATATTTACGAGGAATTCTGTGGTCACGCGGTAAAAGTTCTTAAGTCAATTTTTGGCGGAATTGGGTTAAGTACTGAAACTACAAGTTAAGTATCTTATTTTATTTTAGTATTAAGTATCTTATTTTATTTATTATTTAAGTATCTTAATATTTATTATTCTTATTATCTTAGTTATTCTTATTTATCTATATATCTTAGTTAAGTATCTTATTTTTATTTATTCTTATTATCTTAAGTATTTTATTTTAGTAAAATAACTAAATTCAAATATTGCCTCCTTAACGAGAAAAATGCGTTGAGCGTAGGAAAAAGCCTTGGCTCAATAATCTAACCCTTGTTTTCCCCAAACTAAGACTTAAGAACTTTACTAAGACCTAAGACTTAGGAACTTTAACCCCATGACTACAGAATTGTCGAAACAGAAAAGTGGAGAATAGACACACCTCCTTCCATCAGTACCACAGAATTTGTTTATGTTAATGGTTTGCAAATGGGATGCCAAAGGCTAACACACACGTTTTAAACGTTACTTGTTGTCAGGCAGGGTTATGGTAGAAATGGTGAGGACCTGGTGAGGACGCTGAGACAGTGCGAAGGAATCACTGCATCGGTGAATACGCTGGCTACCGGAGTTCATGTGCACAAAAATATTTACTCGTGTGTACATGTAAATTAATGAAACAATTTTTGATGTACTGCAAAATAAGAGTACCTGACATATAACGTTTAGCTTCAATATTTTATTTATTGTTACTACGGAAAGAATAAAGAAATAAAAACAGTTGTTCAGTAAATATAAAAAAATTAAATCAGCATAAAAAATTAATGACCTATATAACTCTTTTTTCAATGGAAATACCTTTAAAAATGTCTGTCTGGATAATAGTTTGTCCCCTTTCGGTATCCCTAATTATCCTATCATTTAATTTTAATTTTAGAAAAGTAATCAAATTTCTCTTTTTACAACTCTTTGCAAGTTACTACCTCATGTTCGTACATGGCACCTCAAAACCGTGTCGCACCGTTCTGGCGCCGAGAAAGAGAAACATCGTCCTTAATGCGCGAGTGACTCAGCGACCAGCAACGTGTCCCACTGCTTTTCCACAGTGGGCCCCCAATCAAAGCACCACGCGCTGTCAGCTGTCACCTAGCAGTGCCCACCGCTACAGGACAGGACCACGGTGTAAGATATTTAGGTGTGTCAACTAGCCGCCTTTGGGGCAAATTTTCTGAAGCCAGTTTGAGGCTAGTTCTTCGCTTGTCCGTACGGTCGGTTTGGGTTACGGTGTAAGATATAAATCGTAAGATGATATCTTGAACTGTGGCTATTACACAGTTTTACAAAACATTTCCTACCCATTTTCGCAACTGTTCGCTCTAGACTTTACCAATTCCATTGCGAAACGACAAATCACTGATTTGAAATTTGAAATCAGCTGGCCACAAAGCTGTCGAATGTATCACGACCAATTACGATCTTGCCCAAATGTGACCCAAAGATCGCAGCACTTATATACGAGAACTGTGAGAACTAGCCTCACATGAGCTTCAGTTTTAGACAGGGAGTGAATACACCTGTATATCTTACACCGCGGACAGGACGCGCAGAATGACCGATGATTCGTTTCCGGTCGAACGATGCTCTGATCACGTGGCAGTGTGAAATGTTCCGACCGCTCCCCGGCGCGACAAAACAAACCTCAAAGCATTTCAGAAAGGGGATACGTCCTTTCCGAGAGGGGACGGCGGTCTGTCTACTCTTTTATAGACAGCATCTCCGCCAGCGAGGAAAGGCCCGGCAATTCACCGTTCATTTTCCGGCCCATGTTCCGTCCGCGATATATATCTCCCGTTTCGAAACCTACTATGTCACTTCAAAACCCCGAAAACATCCCCCCTAGCAAGGGAAGGACAGCGGCTGATGACTACGCCCGATAAGGCTGGTCATTAAATGCAGCACTAGTTCGGGTTTCGGAGGGAGAGCATTCTCATAGGGAGAGCGGAGACGCGACTCGAGGGACGAGGGGGTGGGGTGGGACGGGGACACGGAGGGGGGCGGGGCTTTTGACGGAGGGAAACAAAGGTCCAGCGGGGGGCGGTGATACACGTGGACAAAGCGGAATTGTGGTGGTCAGAGAAAGAAAAAAGAGAGAGGGATTGCTTCAGGATACAGTATGAAAGACAGAGAAGGATGTCATTATAGAGGAAAGGATGTCTTGCTCTATGATGAAAGACAGAGAAGGATGTCATTATGGAGGATGTCTTGCTCTATGATGTCATGCAAGGATGTATTCTTAACTTCTCTTTGTATATCTTATATGAGTGTTCTTTATTCGTATGTTCTGTATAAACCTTGCCATCGAGCGAAAGATCATTAGCAGGAAATAATAAATATATAATATAAATCAGATTTCGCGATCTTCACCTGAAAATTGCGAAATCTAAGAAAACAGCAAACGAAAGCGGAAGAAGGGGAAGTTGATGAAAATTATGGACAAATCGGCATAAGTAAAAATGACGAAAAATAACCAATAGCACCGGAGACGATGAAAAAGACGTGCACAAACGATGAAAGTAAGAATGAAACTATAAAAGAGGAAGCAGGGAAACCAAAGAAAGGGTTCTCCACAAAGGGAGAAGGCTTGTGAGCAGCAGGGACGAAGAGCCCTGAAACGGGATGGGGTGGGGGTGCACACACGCACTGCGGCCACCAGGAAAGGAGTGACGACCGAGAGCGGTGAAGTGGGGGAGGGGGGAGGAGGGCGGGGGCGGAGGTGGGAGGGGCTCCTCCACGACTGAGACAAGCGAGCGGCGCGGGGCGGCGCGGCGCGGCAAGAAGTGGGATGATTTATTGGCGGCGAGGGGCGCCCGGAAAAAGAGAAAGGGCGCGGGAAGGCGCTGGCTGGACCTAATGGTTCGCCCGGCCGACGGCTCCGGCTCTGGCCCCGGCCCCTACCACGCGCGCCGCCGGTGGAGCTGGCGCTGGGGCTGGGCTGACCCGGCACTCCGACGCCGTGACACGACGGCGCCTACACCTCTGCGGACGCCTAGGCGACGTTCCCGTATCCGACGTTATCCGACGCTGCCCTATCCCGTAGCTGCCGTATCCGACGTTTAGTTAGTTAATGTCTTAGTTTACGTGCCGAGACTCGGATCATCAGACCCGTTCTTCCGTCTGACCACGCAAATTTCGTGAAGCTCCTTTCACCTTCTAGGGGAGAAAGAAGGTATTACTCCGGGCGACGAAACAGGCGGTTTTGAATTTAGCTCAGAGGTTACTTTTAGGCTTGAGGATCTTTCACATGCTGTAAATCTACAACGTGGGACAGCCGGCTATACTTCCCCTCCGAAGGAAGGCGTGGATTTTTTCGCCCTTAAAAGACACCCACGACATCGGTCGGGTTTGATTCCGCAAACTTAGGTACAAGAGTCCGATACGCTAAGTGTTATACCACCGAACCCACCTCTCAAAGGTCGTATTCGATGTGTCTTCCGTGCGCTTTCGTCGTACTTCTCTCAGCGCCTTCACTATCGCCGTCGGATCCCTGCCAATGGTAAGGTGTTCAGTAGCCTAATACCTAATCCCTGGGGTTCTAAGCACACTTACGTAAAGCGGAGACGTTATTGCCTTATCTTCGACTTATTCTAGCTATTTACAACCTTCACAAATCAAAGACGTTCAATCACGGATCTCTTCATAATATTAACTCTTCCTAGGATTGTAGTTCAACTCTTCGAACACAAATGGAATTAAAATAACTATTTTGTGGTTAAGAAACCGATTTAATTTTTCGACGAGAAACCGTTTCTTCACAAGTACGACAGATATAATGGGGTTATACAGGTTAAAATGATTCTAGTCCTGAAATATTCATTTTTTGGTCAAGTAAAAAAGGTAGATTAAAATTACTTGGGATGTTACTAATAGGCATTTATTAGGGATAATGTTATTTTTCATATTTTAAAAGGCGGTGCACCATGACATAGTAAATATTTGCATTTGCATGAGTACCACCAGTATCCCTGGCAACCACCCAGTTCGCGTCCTAATCCTTCCTATTCGAAACTTCGGCTTCCCGTCTCAACTTCAAACTCAGCCCTCGCCCTTACCTTGACTTTATTGTCACTCCGTGCCAGACCGTCCTCCTTGTCGTTCACACACTCCTCACAATTCGCGCCATCTCTGACACCAGCTCCGAAATCCTGCTAAGCTCACAGCCGCCGTCACTCCGCCCGTCACCACCCCTATCCCCCCCCAACGCCCGACCCCCGACGCTACGTCAGCGGATTCGCAGATTCCCCTCCGGCGGAAACCACCGGCGGATGACGCAGCTCTGCCGTCCCTACGCAGCGCTCTCCGCGCTGCTGACAGCAGTACAAGGCGCGTCCGCTGACGCCCCAGTCACGTGTGACTCGTCTCCTTTCTTGGAGTCGGCGTGGATCGGATAGTGTTAAGGTTTTACGAGTAGTTAGCGGGCTGGAAGTGAGGGATAGTGTAAAGGCGGCTCCACACATTCGCTATTCAGCGAACAGTGAGCAGCCGCTCGCCGAATCCCGAATCGTGTGGATGGGTCGCTTGCTATTTGCCGAATGACGAACATTCGGCGCTCGCCCTACCCGCCGCGTGTCGGTCTTTTGGACACATCAAAGGGAGCGAACATTCGCGCCGAACACATCCGTTGGTCGGGATCGGGCGAGCAGTAGCTTGCTGCTCGGCGAATGCCGAATGTGTGGAGCCACCTTAAAGGTGTCTCTGCACATTCGGCAAGTAGCGGACGACCGCTTGCCGAATTCGGGTAGTGTGGTTGAATTCGGGTTGTGCTTGTTGTTGACCAAACGCCATACACATAGTGCTCGCTCTGCCCGAATCGTCTTGGGTCGTTTGGTTACATCAAAGGATGGATGTGTTCGCCATGCGTATCGGCTACTCGGGATTGGGCGAGCAGTAACTCGCTACTCGCCAAATGCCAAATACATCCAGCCGTTTTAATTTTAAGAATCTGCTCAGCTAAAATCAGTTTATTGTTACCAAACCGATTATCCTGAGTTCATTACGCCTAGTTTCGAGCTCCGGTGACTGTGATTATTCTACATCCGTAATGGTAATCAGATAATTACGTATGAAAGCACACAATTGAAAATGAACGAAGTGTTCATTTACATTGAGTTGCGAGGTACATGAAGTCATATCACAGAAAAATTGAACGCTTGGTAATTGGAAGACTGGTTGCAACTATGGTGTTTGAACGATCATTAATTTCACTGCTGTTTGCTGTTTGTAAGCCTCAGAAAACTATACAATAAATGCACTCTAACACATTTTTGCAGTAAATGTTGGGAGAGAATCCACGAAAAAAACATTATTATTAATAAACTTAATTTTAATGAACATAGCTAGAGCTAATACGTTATATCAGTCAAAATTGATTTCAATATATTTTCTTACCAAGAAAACTATTGAAGAATCTCACAATGAAATACTGAAATATGTTCTATCTCATACTTGTTTTTCTCACAGATCCTTCAATGATTCCAATTGTAAATATTTTCTACAAACCTAATTCTCTAATTATTTCTCGCACAAACAACCGTTTTACCTCAGAGATACTCGTCTCTTCTCGCGCCACCCCGTCGCTTTCCAAAGTTCAGCCCCCGGCCTCCATATCCTTCCGCCCGCCCGTCCGCCCGTCCGCGCCAGTCCGAGTTTCCGGCGGCAGCTCGCTCATTATGGCGGCGAGCTTTTAATTGTCGCAGACGGCCGTGGCCACGCCGATAACGAGCGAAGTTTGAAGGGGGCCTTGTCAAGCATCGAAAAACAACGCGCGGGTCCCGGCTGACAATGGGTGCTTGGGGCAGCCGCGCCTCGGAGCGACACGGTGCCCGGATTGGCCCCGGCGCCGGATAATCTGCGGGGCATGATCGCGAACGCCCATCTGCGCACAGGCGGCGCCTCTTACGGGCGCGATAACTATTAGGTGCGTGAGAGCAATGAATAATCGATGTCGTGTTTATCGCGATGGAAGGTCGCACGAAGGCGGTTCGCGGTAGAAAAAAAAAATGCTGTACGTGATACAAACGTGTCCTTCCCGCTACAAGCCTTAAAATGTGTGTTTTGCGTAAATAATTTTAGAATTTGGAAGTGCATAAAAAAAGTAAATTACACAAAATGTTTGAAACTGTTGCTTATGGTTGAAAACGTTTAGAGATTACACGTATACCAAAAAGAGAAATTCAGACATTAATTAATAAGCATTTCTATTTCAGGTATTCAAATGATGAGGCAACATCCTATGAAGATAAATGTCCGATAGAGAGATATGTATATACAGATTTATAACAGATATCGCATCAACAGCAGTCCATTCCATCTGAAATGATGTAACTCTAGAAATCCTAAAGAATGGAAATCAGACTCATTATGTGATTGTTGCGTGCGTTCCGACCCACAAATCAAACAAAAAAAAATCTCCAAAAATATTTACTTATTTCCTAACGACCGCCGTCTGAATGCCCGAGCGGCGCGCGTCGGGAGCCTGGGCGCAGGGGGGGGGCGGTGGGGCAGACAAAGGGGCTGTGTGTCCCTCCCAGGGGGTCCAGGGGAGGAGGGCGGGAGGGGGCGGGGGCGAAGGAATGCAGAGAAGGACGCAGGTAACGCGGCCACGCCCACGCCCGAGCCCTTGACCGAACTCGCTCCGGAGCTGCTTGACTTTCTCACGGGCCTATCTAGCGCGGCGCATCTCCTCCGCTGCGCCTCTGCCGCCGCCTCCCCCGGGGCGACCGAGCGGAGCGGAGCGAGCCGGGCCGGTCTTCTTCTCCTCACCGCCGCCACGGCCGCTGTTTACAGACGGACTGCGCGCCGCTGCCGCTAGTGTTTCTGACCCGCCGCACAAAAGCCGCGGCCGCCTCCGCCTCCGCCTCCACCGCCGCCACATACATATTCAAACGCGCCCCGGCGGCGGAGGCGCAGATCGACAAAAAACCGCCCGGCCGGCCGCAGCAGCAGCAGCAACGGGCTGCGAGCGGGGCGGGCAGACGCCGGGGCGGCTGGGCAGAGCAGGGCGCGATCGGATGGTTGCTAGGGCGTGCAAGGACGGGTGGGAGGCGCGATAGGGGACACACGAGGAGACGTGCGTGGGAGAAGGAAGGAATCGAGAGATGCTGAGCGAGGCCTAGCAATAGAAGGATGTATGCCTAGATGCGGTGTGGAGACATTGGTGATTAGCAGTGTTGAGGGGTGCGCCAAACAAGTGTGTAGGGAGGACGAGTGGGATTCGGAAGAACGAGACGGGATGGATCGACAGGATACGGAACGGAAGTTACGGATCGGCGAGCTACGGGACGGAACCGATCGGGTCGGGGATGTACGAGACGAGCGGTGTAGGAAGGTACAGGAGGGGAGGATCCAGTGGTACGGCAGGGGGTGTAAGGGACGGGAGGTGCGTGGCGGGAAGGCGAGGGGCCAGGTTGAGGGGCGGGATGGGGTGGAGCGAGGCAAGGCGGGGTGACGCAGCGTGGGGCAGGCGGTGCAGCGGGGCTCGCAGTCGGAGAGGGGTGGGGCGATGCGAGAAGGATCGGCATGCGGCCAACCCGGTGCGGTGCTCCGCGGGGATCGCTCGCCGGGGCTCGCCGCCGTCGCCGCCCATCAGATTCACCTGATAGGCCGCAGCGGCGCCGCGGGCGAGATGCCGCGCGACGAGAGAGATGCGGCCGACGCCAACCCGAGGACGAGCGGCGAGGAGCCACAGGCTGCTCAGGTGCAAGAACAGGCTCTCGAAGGACGTCTTCGTCATCACCGCGCGTCGCACCCAAGGATACGCAGGAATGCCGAACACAAATACCGTACATATACTGAGATTGTACCCTTTTACCCCTCAAGGCCTGCCTTCACGATGGAATATGTCACGGTATTTCGCGACGTTCTCAGACGTGCCGACAGATATCGCATGATCGCGATCGTATCAAGCAGCGCTTGCGATCATGCGACTTCTAGCGGCCCGATGGAGAAAGACGCAAAATGCAGTGTGATATTCGATCATGGCCATAGGGACTTGAGGGGCAGAGTTAGAAAAATCACACTATAGTAAAATTCCTGAGGGGCGAATCCAGTCGATCATTTGGGAGTGGGGATCATATATTATTGTTAAATAATAAACTTATTTATTATACTGTATATTTTTGTAGGGTACATATAATATACAATGTTTTTTAAATAATTACATAATTTTAATATAAATATTTAAATCAATTGTGCCGTATAAAGGAAGCTAACAAACGAAATCCTAAGGCCTTTAGGGGGGGCATGCCTCCCTCCCCGATTCGCCACTGATATTCCTTCTGTAAAATTCTCGGGAATATTTACATGAGCGGAAGTAGTTCTATGTAATTTTAAAATATTGGCTTTCGTGAATTTACAGATAATGTGAGAATACTAAAATATATACCCTGATTACTAAATTTTTACAAATAAAATTAAATGCAACAAGTAACGTTATATCAGGAGAAGTCGTGGTATTAGAAGTCGACTACCTACATGCAAAAGTCAATTTCTACGGACTCTGCACGGAAAATTACACGAAAGCGCAAAAAGACCAAAAATGCAGAAATTCCTTGCAAGTTACAAACTGGCTCTCTCTCGTTTATTGTGTCAAATTTTGAACACAATAGGTAAGATTTAGAAACTTCCGTCTTCTATAAACCACTGACGTTAACACACGTAACGCGCATCGAATTTTGTGCTTAGACTTTACGAGGATGTTAGCGGTGGCCGCGGTTGTGACAACAAAGGTTGCGGCAAGAAGGACAGAGGAGCAATGTTGCCAGATTATGAGTTTTCCCCCTAAATTTAGGGTTTTTTGGTCTTTAGGGGTTGTTTTAGGGGACAAATTTATTTGGGGGTTTTCTTGGGTGGGACTTCATTGTGTTCTTAAAATGTTAATTTTGTGTTATATTGTGAAATAATCACACTCGCCAATGATGGGAACTCAACTTGGTTTTAAAATTTTGGGAAGTGAGGGTACACAGGTTGGGAGGGGGTAAGTAAAATGCGGTCCAATTACCTATTAATATTGTTTCAATTTGACTGTAACTGACAAGATAACTGTAAAATATAAATATTATCATATACAATTACTAATATTTTTCGTATTTCTTTCCTTTCTATACCTCCCATACATTTTAAACATGAAATACTATTTTTTTTTTAATTTGGGGATTTTTTTTGTCGTTTTGGGGGTTTTCACAGTGCTATCTAGGGGGAATTGCTTAAGACTATCTGGCAACACTGCTGAGGAGGCGAAGGTAGGCAACGGAGTAGTAAAGACAGCTCAGACCGCTCGCCTCCCACATGTGGATGCAGGAGTTCACATCCCGAGAGATCCATGTGGAATGCCAAAGCGCGTCCGCTGCAGATTTTCTCCGGCTTCTCCCGTTTTCACTTCGTCTCAGACAGAGTTTTCACTTTGTCCGACTCCACCATTTCAACATAATTCAATTCATATTATCTTCCCCTATCACTATCATCGACTATAACCATTGGGTATGGCAGAAATGGTCTAAGTACAGAGGACCATAATGAAGGTTAACCTGACGGATACGGAGACAATAGGAAAAGCGGAGAAGTCGTCACCGAAAGAAACGGCGGCAAAGAGCCACGTGCAATGTGGCACCGAGAGAGTTGCAAGCAGAGGCAGAAGAAGCAGCCGTCACAGCGCGCAGGGGCGGCGACGGGGCGTGGCGGGGGCGGGGCAGGACGCAGCAGGGACGAGGCGAGGACGAGGAGGGGCCATGTGGGAGCAGAGCAGGGACGTGACGAGGGCGTGGAGAGTGTGGAGCGGCGAGAGGGTGGGACGGGGAGCACCGAGGCACGGAAGAGAGGAGGGGCAGAGGCAGGGCGGGGGGGTGGCGGAGTGGAGCAGGGCGGGGAGGCGGGGCCATGTGGGGGCAGAGCGGGGACGAGGCAAGGGCGGGCGGCGAGAGGGCGGGACCGTGAGCAGCGGGGCACGGAAGAGTGTGGGGGCAGAGGAGGGACAGAGGCGAGGCGACGCGGGGCGGGATGGGGCGGGGACGAGAGCGAGAGGCAGGAGCAAGGCGGTGAAGAGGATAGTGGCAGGGGCTGCGCGGGGCGGTGGCAGACGTCGCAAACGCGAAGGCGGCTGCGCGCTGACCGGAACGAAGGCAAGCGCAGCGCAGCGCGGCGCCGCGCCGCGACGCGACAGGTTTCACTCCGGAGACGCCAGCGGCCGCGCCCGCGCCCGCGCTTACGCGTCCGCCGCGCCGCCGTGGAGCAGGAACGCTCCGAGAAATAACTGCTTCGCGGCGCAGCCCGTTACGAATCGACCCGCCTGCGCCGGGCGTTTTCGGGAGCCCGCCCTTCACACGCTACGCGGACCGTGGCGAGGGAACGCGTTCCGCGTTTGTCGGAAGCTCTTGCGAAGTTCAGGTTTCAAGATGGGTTCTCTTTAGTTTGTGAGGGTTGAGTGCTGTCTCTTCCGTTTGCAAAGTCGCAGGTTCCAACCATTGTCTGAGCATGGTCTGTGTTAATGTTGGGTCCAGAATGCCTTGTTTTGTGCTAACTTCAGAGACATGGGCCCTGTATGTGTCTTAGTATTTAGAGAATAATGTTTGGAAAACTTCCTTGGAAGTGTTGAAGGTTAATCATCTAAAACCGAAAACAATTACTATGTAAAATGAATTTACAAATTTTGCTGTCTATCAACTGTAGAACATCTTAGAAAGCAAATAGCAGTAAGGACATTCTGAATGTTGACAAACAATCAGTTCCACTCGATTCACGATTTCTCCGACAGAACTTTATTCTTCGCCATTTAGCTTTCAAGTTCGTACATTCATTTAACGTTCTTAAATAGAATTATACGCAGTAGTTATTAATGTGAAGATGAGATAGATTGTTCTATTGAATTTGTTTTTAAATAAAATTTCATCCAAGAATTGTTTAAAAAATATATTACTAACACCTGAATCAAAAATTCTACAATCATTGCTCAGAATTTATTGGCGTTCCACTTTGCGTTCTGGAACAACAGAGAAATAATTCCCTAAAGGCTGATGATGAGTCAACAGCCTGGCGCTAAATTACGGATCAAGGATGCATTCCCCTTTGTTCGACGTATTTATGAAAATTGGGGTCAGGGCTGCTCGTACGATGGCTGTTTGGGCTGACGCCTCCGTGATAATTTGGTTTCGGAGACAGCCTGAATAACTCTTCGGAAAACGTTTAGCTTTCGACATGTTTTTCTGTAGTAATCTCGTCGGTCACGATTCCGACATACGTCATATTTTTGTCTGGGCAGGCATTCATTACATTTTGAGTTGACTGTTGAACGCGGTGCTCTTTCGAACTTGAAAAGAGGAATTGAGTAATCCAATCTTCACAGAATCCTTTCTGTTACGTACCTCAAAGCAATGCAATGCCGCACTACCAACTACGTCATTCTCAGTTTCAAATGTACCCTGAACACTGATATTCTTTATACATTCTACAGAATATTAGAACTAAAAACCATTAATGAAACAAACATTCACTGTACTGTCGTCATAACATAGTTCACACTAATTTTTATTTCCTTTGTAACAACACATGTGTTGTGTAATTTACCGAGTGTATACTATTTTGTAAAACTGTTACTTGTTTTTAAATTGTGTTGTCTTTGAACTACATCTCAGTTTTTGATTTCGTTGTAAGCTTACTTAAACTACACCAGTGCACAAGCGTTTTCTAATTCGAGTGGATCTGCCGTATGTTAACCTATGTGAAAATGAATAAAACGTATTATTATTATTCCATTACATCACGACTAAAGATGTTATGAGTCGGCTGAAAATAAAATCTACTCCAGGTTGCAACCAGCTACCTAAGGAGCAGATCCGGTGACTATCGGTGCCTCTACAATACTTTACGCAAAATGTGGGCTGTTCCAAGTAAAGCGATTTCTTGCACTTCCCAGTCTTTTGAATTACCTGGGAGTTTAGACAAGTTCTTACTCAAATTTTGCGGAACAAATCCCAGAGCTCCGATAACTATCGGGACGACCTGTGCTTTTACGCCCCACATTCGGCTGATCTCGATTTCCAAACTCTTGTATTTAAGACGTTTCTCTGCCTCCTTGGTAACGACGTTTTGATCGCAAGGTACAGCAACATCTACAAGTAAACACGATTTGTTCTCCAAATCCCGGATGACTATATCCGGTTTGTTTGCCGCTATCGTGCGATCAGTTTGAATTTGTTGGTCGTACAATATCGTACACAATCCAACAGACGTCACCGGTTTTGGTGAGTGTTCGTACCACTTGGGGCATGTGTTTGGAACTTTGAGTGCGGTACAGATCTGCCAGTGGAGGTAGCTACACACCCTGTCATGTCTTTTCAGGTATTCCGTCTTTGCTAGGATTGGACAAGCTGAGACAATATGATCAATGGTTTCTACTTGCTCCAGGCAAATGCGGCATTTATCATCTTGGGAAATTTTGAGAACCGCTTTATCATAATGTCGTGTTCTCAAGGCCTGATCTTGGGCAGCTATTACAAGTGCTTCCGATTCTGGCTTCATTCTTCCCCTTTTAAGCCACATAAATGATTGATCTTTATTGATCTGCACCTTGTCCAGTCTTTTTAGGTATTGTCCGTGGAGTGGTTTGTCTCTCCACGATTTCTTTAACATTTTTTGTGTTTCACACTTCATGTTTAGCAGCATCAGAAGTTCAGTGTCTGTGTTATTCGACGTGTCTTGCCTAGTTTTCTTCGCAATGCTTCTAGCTACACTAACAATGCCTCTGTTTCCCATTCTTCGGTCAGATTTCATGACCTGCATCATTAGAGGGTCATCTTGATGGCTGACTACATACTTTCCCATCCCGACTATTGCGTTGTGCCAGGAGGCCTCAATTTGTCTGAGGCCTCTTCCTCCTTCCTTACGTGACACATAAAGTCTATGTATATCAGCTCGAGGGTGGGCAACATGATGCATTGTTAGCAGTTTTCTGGTTTTTCGATCCATGGTGCGAATTTCCTGCTGAGTCCAGTCCACTAGTCCAAAACTGTATTCGGCTACAGGTACCGCCAAACTACCTATTGCAGAAATTTTATTCCTGGAATTCAGAGCGGACTGCAGAACCAGTCTCACTCTCCTATAATACTCCCTACGAATTCTCTCTTTCATTCTGTCATTCGAGATGGTTTCACATTCTTCAATGCCCAGATATTTGTAAGTTTTACCTGGCTCAAGATCTTGAATCACAGTGTGCGTATCAATTTCAATGTTCTCAGACGTTGTGAGTTTCCCTCTTTTAAATTGATTTTTGCACACTTGTCAAGACCAAACTTCATGCAGATGTCATTGCTAAAGTCATTCACGACAGACAGCATTTGGGAGAGAATCGCTTCATTCTTAGCAAACACTTTCAGATCATCCATGTAAAACAAATGTGATACTGGCCTTTCATCACCATGGAGCTTAAAACCAAAGTCAGCTTGCGACAACTGTCTCGATAGTGGGATCAAACTAATGCAAAACAGCAGAGGGGATAGTGAATCTCCTTGAAAAATACCCCTGTTAATCTGAATACTTCTGGTTTCTACTGCTTCCTTTCCGCTGTGGATTAGTAACCTGGTACTCCACGACTTCATACTAGCCTTGCAAAATTCAATAAGTCTAGGATGAAATCGATAGATCTCCATGGTCTTCAAAATCCAATCGTGTGGTACACTATCAAAGGCCTTTTGGTAGTCAATCCAAGCCATGCTCAAATTACGTTTGCGTTTCTTTACATCATTCAAGATGACTTTATTCAGGAGCAAGATTTCCTTACAGCCATAAGAGCCTTTACGACATCCTTTTTGTTCAGCTGGCATTAGATGATTCTTATCTAGATGTCTGTACATTTTGTCAGCTATGGCTGAAGTTATAACTTTGTACAGTACTGGCAGACAAGTAATTGGCCTGTAGTTCTTCGCCAAAGAGCTGTCTCCCGCTTTGGGTAGCAAATACGTGATTCCGCGTGTGAGCCATTCCGGGATTTCCTTTGGGTTTTCAAAAATTTTATTAACAGCCTTTGCTAGATGAGAATGTATTGCTGTTAATTTCTTAATCCAATAAATCTGGATCTTATCAATCCCGGGGGACTTCCAGTTTCCCATGTTCTTAATTGCTTGGAAGAGGTCCTCTTCCGAGAATTGGTGAACATCTTCCACTGTTTCTACAAGTTCATCGGCAGCATCAACTTCAGATTGAAGCCAAGATGCGTCTTTGTTGTAGGATCTGCTCTCCTCCCAGATTCCTGCCCAAAACGCTTCGACGTCTTCTTTTGAAGGAGTGACAGCTTTGCCATTCGGTTTTTGAGTCAGATTGCGATAGAATCTCTTCGCGTCTGTTTCAAACAACCGGTTCTGTACACGGAAATCTATTCTACGTTTGTAACGTCTAATTCTTTGAGCCCATGCTTGAATTTTCTCTTTTAGCTTTTCAACTACCATTAGCCTGCTGGTGTCATTTTCAATTTGGTATTTTTGTTCAACATTGAATATTTTTCGCTGAACTTTAGAGGTGTGCATTGATTTAGAAGATGCCTCAGCTAAGAGTGATATTTCGCGCCGGGTGTCGGCTATCCGTTTCTCAATTCTGTTAATCCATGGGGGTACAGAGCTGTTTACTCTGTTTTGCTGTCGGCCGTCGGTGTTCTTGGCTGGCCCCAAAATTATCTGAGATACTAGATATCCAGTTGCATATATGATGTGATTGATTTCAGTAATATCTAGATCTCTGCCTGGGGTCTCCACCACCTCATTTAAGACAGAATTCACTGTTTCTATCACTCTTTTAGCTTTGGCATTTTCGTATATTCTCCTCAACGGTTCGCGAGATTCAAACGGAAGTTGACTAACTCTTTCTATCTCGCGCCGAAGGAGATTTCGCATTATGTCCTTATCGTGTAATTCATTGCCAGATGAATTTTCACCACTGACGTGTGTTTCACTGGAAAGAGATGAACCTTCCACGGGATCATCATTTTCAAGTTCTACATGTTCGTCATGTGGGTTGTTCGAGCGAAGTACATACTCCGCATTTCTCTCAATGTCAGCAAGTTGTTCTGCTGTGAATTTTCCACTGCTGAGTATGTATCGTCGTTGACTGGCAAGCTTCTTTGAGTCTAGGGTAGGTCTCGTATCTGGGTTCCGCTCTCTCCATACCTTGAAAACTTCTATTTCTGAGCCCCCATTTTTCGCTTTTGCATAGTAAAAGCACCACATGACCTCCATTAATTCATCCCGGGTCCATCTCTGACGATGGCTTCGAGCTACTGCCGGCTCTGGGTCCCTGGGACTAACATCCGTGGGATGGCCAGACGTCGACAAGGTGACATTAGCTCGGTTTCTGAGCAGGTATGGGACATTGGTAGAACAAGGCACGTTAAGGCTGATTACATTGCTTGTTCTATCCATTTTGCTCATTGGTTTGAATTGAAGATTTGCAGGACGCAAGTTCGAGTTCACAGATCACACTTAACCCTCGGGTTGTTTCCTGCCATCCGTTACTGCGACCCACAGTGGCCTCGGGACATCCCCCCGCAGGGCCCAGCAAGGGGTCCCTCCGATCGCCAGTCGGCATTACTAAACCCTACGGGATTTTCACTGACTGCTGAAGGCAGCCTCCTTCGCTGGCTTTATTATTATTATTGTTATTATTATTATTATTGTTATTATTATTACTCTCAGCCTGAAATAAAAAATAAGACGAACAAAAAAAGTCACATCTCAACTTTCAGTTAAACCAAAACGTTTCAACTTCAATAAGTTTTTGAAGCTGATTCAACGGAAATTATCAATAACATTGTGTGACTTAATATGCGTTCATGGACACATCACTTTAGGAACTCCCAATAACTAAATTCAACAATAAGCGCAGGGTTTATTTTCACACTGCACAGCGTGTTACGATTCACTCCTGTCAATTGTGTGGAGTATCAACTGCGACGTGCTATGAGCGTCGAATTTCAATGAGAATGTCGTTTATGCGCAAACTTGCTCCATAAACGACAGCGCCGGTTGTAATCCTCGCTGGAAACGACGTCCACGACTGAGAACCTAATGGCAAGTGTAATAACAGTAATTACCGCGGTGCAGATTAACAAAGGTAAAGCGATTTCCATCTGGAATTCAACACCGATAAGTGGGATGAAATGATACACCGGACCCAATGCTACGTGGGAGCAGGTAGTACTCGACCAAGATCTGAAGGTCCTTCACAGCGGGTACAATCGAGCCGTTTACAATCGAGCTGTTTACAACCGAGCCGTCGTACCTGTAAAGCAATGCACGCAAGCTGGAACACGAAATGTAAGCGACGAGATTCAACACACTATTTGCTCTTCTCCATCAAGAGATTCAAATTGAAATTAGAAAGAATTGCTGGATACATCAGAACCACATATCTTTAGAGGGTGTTTCGCATTCCATACGAGTTCCTAACTTATTACAATGAGGGAAGATATTACCAGGACAATATTATTCGTGCGGTTGCATTTGACACAGTGACTTATAGAATTTTTGGTTTGAAAGGAGAGCTTTCGTATTTTTTTTTGGAGAACGGAATCATAAAATAAAATAACAACATATTTACCAAGCAGACGTAACCGTTGCAGAATCGGAAATGTGAGAGACAATGCAAGACATCCTTGTACTTTTTTCTCCCTGTATATCATGTGTACGGCCCCTACATTGTCATGGCGAGAGAGGAATACATTTCATGTCAAGAGTGTTATCCGCAGATCACCACTTTAGAAAGGTTAAGAATGACAAGTTCGAGGTGGAACGTAACTTATTAAAAATGTTAGAGGTAACGCTTTTCGATTCAGGGTAAATATGTTTCGTAGTTGTCGTCTTTTCGTTAAAGCACACATTTAGCAGCATCTACGGTTTACTTTCGTTCTCATACTAGGTCACTCGAATCTTGGGCGTGTGCTACCAGGGTGAAGTACGCACTGCAACAGACGTCAATGTGTAGGGAGTCTATAAAAGGGGTTTGAATGAAGGTGTCGACATACGCGCGAATCACTGTAGGCGTCGGGCTGCTATTTCGCGCTCCCGTTTTAATTAACTAGTTGGACAGCGCCATTCACTTGGCGTTAACGGGCGTATTCCGGCGAGCGATGCGCGCGAGCGCCCGCTCCATTGTAGTTGGGCGTCAAAGGATTGAAACGCGCTTCCAACGCGATCTCTCGCTCCTAGCAGATTCAATTTTACTAGAGGCCCCGGGAATAAATGGGAACGGGCGGGGCTCAGTAGACACGCTCGCGCCTCGTCACTCAAATGCGGCGCTTTAAAAAACACTCCAAATGACACGCGGAATTAAATGAAATGTCCACTAACTCTTTCTGTAGTTTTCACAGGACTATTGAATTTAGAGTATGTTGTATTGCTACTTCTTTTCCTTGGCTTGATGAGTGAAACTAACAAGTCTCATTTTGGGTTAAAAATTATAAAAAAGAAGAATATTCGCTGTTCAACGTTTATAAATAAATATAAAAAAATTACTTGCAATTCCTTGATTTACATGTCAGTTCAGCAACTTTTATCAGTTTGCCAATTACACGATGAAATCTGTAGTAATGAAAAAATGAAAATGGTCATTGATTGATTCATTATTTCGAGTTTTCGGGCGTAGCAACTGATATGGTCGGTGCACGCTGTTATCACAGGAGGTGGCCGTGGGATCTGGCATCGACTGGATGGTAACGAGGCCCCTCCTGGATGGCGAGATCCGACGTCGACCTGCACGCTGGTTTGTGGGTTTTCCACAACCTGATATCTGACTACACCCGGACACCACCCCAGCCGGAACGTGTTCAAAATTCCCGACTGGTCTCTCAACACGTATGACAGTGTAGTGCATGTTAGGGTAAGTGTATAAGTTAGGTAAAATTCTTCTCCAGACAGAGGCTGAATTCGACCTAGCTATCTGTAGCTAGTACCTAAATTTCGTTGGGACTCGAAGCCTGGGATTTCCCGATCAAAGGCACTATAGTGACATCAATTCATGTTCTGTGACACGTAAGCTGGTCTACGTCTTAAGTACATACCAACAAGGAGCTTCATTAGATATTTACATCAAATAACGCTATTACATTGTTTCGGGTTCCTATCTGCACCAATCTGGCGAAAACACTACTTCTCATCAACAATGCACACGTCTGCGGAACGCACGTGCTACTACGCCGCGCCCCGCGCCTTCGTTTCGCCTGAGCCCCACGGAAGACCGCCAGCGCAGCGTCCGGCGCGCACCTCATTCCCACCGCCGCCGCGCCGCGCCGCGTGCGCTCGTCCTTCCGACGCCTATTTACAAACAGGCTCCTTGAGCCGCGCGCATGCGTCTCCCCGGGCAGCGACGCCCGCGGCCGCCGTTGTGCTGCGCCTCTCACGGCGAACAGCCTCTGGAATGTCGCGGACCGCGCGCGCAAACGGCGGCGTTCCCAAAGCACGCGCGCGTCCTCAGTCGTCGTTGATTGCCGTCGTCGCCATCATCGTCGTCGCCATCATCGTCGTCGCCATCATCGTCGTCGCCATCATCGTCGTCGCCATCATCGTCGTCGCCATCATCGTCGTCGCCATCATCGTCGTCGCCATCATCGTCGTCGCCATCATCGTCGTCGCCATCATCGTCGTCGCCATCATCGTCGTCGCCATCATCGTCGTCGCCATCATCGTCGTCGCCATCATCGTCGTCGCCATCATCGTCGTCGCCATCATCGTCGTCGCCATCATCGTCGTCGCCATCATCGTCGTCGCCATCGTCGTCGTCGCCATCATCGTCGTCGCCATCATCGTCGTCGCCATCATCGTCGTCACCATCATCGTCGTCACCATCATCGTCGTCGCCATCGTCAGACAAAGGCAGACACATAGAAAGGTTTATGAATTTTAGAAATTGATTCGAGATCGACGTGTCTTTTGTCCAATCTTCTTTTAGGAGATACAGAAGGATAATCTTCATCGAGGAATAAAATGTATTACTCAGTCTCCAACATGACACTGCTTACAGAACATGGAGAGTGAAAAGAGAAACTGCGGCGACGCCCATGTCTTATTATTTTACTATGAAGACAATCCTCGATCTTTCTTGAGAATTCCTGTAGGATTGAATACTTTCCAATACGGCGAAGAGGTTTAGAATTGCAGATCTAACGTTCTCCATTCTATTAATTGTAAATATTGCACGAATTGAAGGATATTAATTTACAAAGTCACTCATACGTGCATGTCAAAGAAAGAGAAATAACACACAATTTGCAAGTTTTCCACTATTCACATACGTTTAATTGACTTGTGCTCTTTGGCAAGACACAAGTAATGGAACTGCTAGGATACCAGTCCAAAAGACATCGGATGAGATCGATTGCTTCAAAAACAAATTCCAAAACGAATACAAAGAGAAAACGGGAAATAAAAAGTAACAAATGAAAATCAATTAAGAAACAGAAGGTAATCGAAAGCAATTAGAAGGAAGAACGTAACAAATGAGAAGAGACGCCTCTAATTGTAGAAATGAAACCTGACGCAAGCTGACCCTCCAAGGGCGGAATGTGGAGGGGAGGGAGTTGGAGGTGGGGGAGGGGGCAACGCCCCAGCCGCCCGCATCGTCTCCTCGCCAGCGCCAACTGTCGAGAGGCAGTATTTATGCCTTGACGCGCGTGACGCGGCGGCGCGCGCGCCTGCGGCCACGCGCTTCAGCTGCGCCTCCGACGCACGGGCCGCGCCGGGCCTAACGGAAAAGGGGCTCTGCGTACGCAATCAGAACGAAAAGCCACGTTTACGTTTACGGGAGATCGGATCCGTTCCGCGTTGTGAAGACGCTCATGAGGAGTAATGCAGCGCGAGGCGAAGACGGAATAACGAGCGTCTTTTGACTTGAGGAATGTTCGGAGCTTTAGAATTTATGCGTCCAGAAGCCTCTTTTGGTTCGATTTTTTTATTCTTAATTCTGCAAAATATTTAATACACATATCTTGGAATACTTCAAGCTTTACTGCTCTTCAATTTTATCAGTCTTTCACTTATTTAAGTTTTGATACGATTAGAGAAATGCGAGTGCATCATGTAATTACTTCTTATTTTTTTAAATTTTTTATTGCACTTCCTAACAGGGATTTTACATTATATTTTAAATAGAAAAATAATATAAACAAAGTGATCTTCACAACACTTGTAATTAAACGCACTATTTTAATTTAAATTTGTTCTCATCATCACACTGTTCTTATTCTTCTCCAAATTCGGCTTCAAACATTGCAATTCACGTACGTCTTCTATGTCAATGACTTATAGAGGTACTCTCCAAACGAGACATCAAGGACCACCACTCACTCAACAACTAGTGTCTGTACGCTGAAGTGCACAGGCGATGGCGCTCCCAGTGCCGTGGGCGTAGAAAATGGAAAATAACCTGGCAATATGGGAAAGGAAAATATTACGTAGAATATTTGGACCGGTTAAAGAAAATGAAATCTGGAGGAGAGTAGAACAAATGCAGAGTTGGACGAACTATACCTAAGATAGTTACCTGCATCAAGATAAGAAGGTGGGAATGGATTGGACATGTAATCAAAATGAAGGAAAAGAGGGCAATAAAGAAGATGTATGTAGGGAACATGGCCGGTAGGAGGAGTAGATGCAGGCCGAGGTTAAGATGGAACGATGAGATGGAAGAAGATCTGAGAGTGAAAAGATGGAGAAGAAAAGCAGAAGACCGAAGAGATGGAGCTGCCGTAATAAAAGAAGCCATGGCAAAACTATAAGTGCCGGAGAGCTGACAGAAGAAGAAGAAGTTCGGCTTGAGACATTTCAATTTACGTACGTCTTCTAGGTCAATGACTCATAGAGGTTCTCTCCAAACGAGACATCAAGGACCACCACATTCTAGCTTCTATGCGCTGAAGTGCACAGGCAATGGCGCGCCCAGTGCAGTGGGCGTTGGAGGCCTTGCGGGTGCGTCGCCCGCGCGCCTCACTTGGCGCCAGGCACGCGTGGCCGAGGGCCCGCACGGCGACGGCGCGCCGCGCCGTTAGCATTCCCAGGCCCCGCCGCTCGAGCCTCGGCCACGCCCCCTCCCGGTGGGTGCCCGCCACTACCCGCGCCGACTTCGTTTCCTCCGCTGTCTGCGTATTCACAGTCGCATCAGCCATCTGTCTGTCGTGCAGCCCCCCTCTCTTCTCTCTCGACGCCGCAGCCCTCTCTCTCTCTCTCACACACACACACACTCACTCTCTCCGTCGGCGCAGCTCTTTCTCTGTCGCCTCAGACCACTCTGTCTCTCCATCGTATCAGCCACTCTCTCTCCGTCACTTCAACCCACTCTCTCTCTCTCTCTCTCTCTCTCTCTCTCTCTCTCTCTCTCTCACGGACGCAGACCTCGATTGAGCCCTCGCCGTCGCCTTCATAGCATTTCCCCAAATCTTTTTCATTGCTACCTCCTACTTGCGCATATTTGAGGCTTTCCATCGTGCATCCAATGGCGCTCTGCTCCTGCCACCGCGCCGCCTTCTCACCTCATCCTTCGCTTGTGTTCTTAAAATCTTTTATCTCCCAATCCCTTCTGTCAGTCGTGCTTCCCCTCGCCGTTCTCTACCGCTACTCTCAATTCGTCAGTTTATTTTAATGTCGCCTCTTATATATGTACTTTTAGTGGCCTCACTTTTCCCTCGGTCACAGACCTAACAAATGCATGTTCTTCACTCACCTTTCTCATCCCCGATTTTTCTACAACCATACATACACAACTACCTTCCTTACTGCTATTTTCTTCCCATCTCAATGCTGAGCTCCCTCTTAACACCATTAACCATTCGCCGCCAGGACCTTTCTCGTCTTCACCGACGACTTCTCATACACAGATTTCCGTGACGCTTTCGTGGCCTTCCCAACCACCGTTCCATGTTAACTTTACGTTTTCAAATGTCATACACCGGCTGTGGAATCGACGCGCCCGTTGCATAAGTCACACCTCAATTCACCTCGACCCACCTTGGTGACGTCACAAATAAATAACGTGAGAACTGAGATTCTTGCGTGGCACCATCGCAAAGGAGATGCGATTTGTTTGCAAACAGTGGTGATACTGGCAAACAAGGAAAACTTTTTATCATTCCTTCTATATTTTACTAACACTTTTCTACATTATTCAATATTCATCACAGAAGATCCGATGAACAGAAGAACCGATGAACCATCACCGAATAACTTTTCAAAATGTTCTGTAAGAGTCGCAAATCTATCAACTAAAATTCTGTTCGCCTCCATCTAGGCTTTACAAAGAGTTATAAGTTTTCTGAAAATTTAGTCGTTCTTTCGTTCTCAAACTTTGCTACTAATATTTTATTTAC
This sequence comes from Acheta domesticus, assembly GCA_031308135.1. Classification (NCBI taxonomy): domain Eukaryota; kingdom Metazoa; phylum Arthropoda; class Insecta; order Orthoptera; family Gryllidae; genus Acheta; species Acheta domesticus. Next base: position 172,387,150 of record JAHLJT010009419.1, read on the forward strand.
CCACTTCATATTCGTTGCCTCTCTTCTCCATCCACATATTTCATAGTTCAGATTATTTTAATTTTTCAAGGTAACCATTGGATTTTAGCCGTTTCTAATAATGCTATTACATGAGGTCTGTCGTTAAAGTTTTTAATATAACTACAGTGTAACCAAAAAGTCGTTGATTGAAATACACACAAAAAAACAGGAATCTCTTATTTCTTTCGTCTCAATTTCAAACAATAAAATCTTAGTTCTGGAAATGAAAAATACCTTGAAGTCTCTCCCAGAGAACCATTTTTTCCCCCTACATTTTGTCTGTCTGTACTGGCACAACAGCACCTGGCGGGGCCAAGGCCTACCAACCCTACATTTTACCCTAAGTATATTCCCGCAAACCCCAGCACATCACCCTCTTCGATCGTTTGCTTTTCGAACCCTTAACCCCAGAGGTTCTCTCTCCCGCCGCGCTGCTAGCGGGGCGCCGCGCCGCCAGGCATCGCGTGCCCGGCTGCTCTCAGAGAGCCGACTCACGCTGGACGCCAGCGAAGCCAGGGCGCAGACATTCCTGACCTTAAGTTATATGCAAATTCACGTCGTTATTATTCAGGATGCCGAGATCCGATCGCCGCGCTGGAGACGCGAACGTGGGCTGCTTTTACTTCCAATTACGTCATGAACATGAGACAGAACAAGTGTGTTCAAGTGACTTGCGGAATTGCCTCGCTTGCGCGGACTAGAGTGTACGAGATAAGGCATCATAAATTTTCGGAGTTCTACTTTATTAAGTGGCTGCTCCGTAGGCTGATACTTTGATTTCTTTGTACTTTTTGGAGAATAAAATTGGTTACGTGTCTGCATATTGATTACAGGGTTTACGATTATTCTTATTTTCGATGAACTAAATAGCTTTCATTCTGTATAAAAATACAAAACATCGTACGAGTGATTAAATTTTAACGACAGTGTTAAACACGATGTAGGAAAATTAATGCCATACATTTATTCATTGATGTTATTCAACTGGCAATTATTTTCTTGATGCAAAATAAAGGTACAGTTCGCATATAAACCACGTAATGCTTGTTAATGCCACAGCGAAACACGAATTATACATATAACATTCACAATGCTTTCATTTTTCATCATAACACGCTATACATTTGTGCTATCGCTTGAAAAATAATTTATACAACAACTCAAAAGTTTGTTTCTTAATTTGTACCGCAAAGCGTAAATTATGATATGAAACATATTTTTTGACAGAACGGGATAGATGAATATTTTTAACTTTATTTCAACACATATTTACCTCTTTTTTAAAAAATAAGAGTGGAAAAATGTTTTCTCTGGGATGAGCTGGAGGTATTTTTTGATTAGGCTGATCTCTTCGTACTCTCAATTAGTTCGAACAGTTTTGACATTAAAATTCACTGGGGACAAGTTCAATTTTATAATTTACAACTTGTTGCCGTCAGATAATGTGAACAAACAGATTAGAAGTGGCGGTACAACTGCCAAAAATAAGCAGGTTTTGCGATCGCAATCCCTGCAACCCTACTTTCGCAGCTTTTGGGTGACTTTACCCAAAAGTGATGTGCAGGGGTCCATTGCATAAACGAGCCAGCCCGGTTGGAAAGCCGTAAAAAATGAAGCATGAAGCAGCGATGACAGCTTCAGATAATGATGAGCCAAGTTCGCGATTCGCGCTTACTGCTGTCGACCTTAAAGAGACTCTTACACGATCAAACTAGACCAACGAGCTTTCGAGTACCCAGTTGTAAAGCTGGCGGTCACCGCTGCTACCTGCTTCATTGTTGGTACAATTAATCGCGATAACAATTACAACACGCATTAAGCCAGACTCAAGCATTTATGGGGCTCTTCAAAGGTACGTAACAACCTATGAGAACAACGCGGCGGCAACGCATTTCTAACCGACACATGCCTCCAAGCCTCGCTTGAGCGTGGATAGAGCTCTTCAGAGATACCTAACAACCTGAGGGAACAACGCGGCGGCAACGCATTTCCAACCGGCACGTGCCTCCAAGCCCCGCTTGAGCTTGGTTGGGGCCCTTCTGCGTCTCGGCCGTTGCTGGCCGTCGCTCTGCGTCGCGTCGCGGAACCGGGTCATGGCGTCTGCGGGCGGACGAGTTACATAACGGTAGACGCGGGCGGCGGACGCCGCGGCAGCCGCCAACGGGTTCAGGCGGCGCGGCGCGGCAAGACATGGCACAGCGCTTTGCACTCCCGCGGTGCGCCGACCCGCGCTCCTCCCACACACACATACACCACACACACACATACACACACATACACACACACATACACACACACATACAACATACATACACACACACACACACACACACACACATACACACACACACACAGGCGCGCATGGCCGCGCGCGGTCTTCGTGTTGCAGCCAAGGGCGAAATTCCGCGTGGGCAAACGAGGCAGATGCCTAGGGGCCCAACCTCAGAGGGGGCCCAATAAATTTTTAAGCAAAAATGCTTTCGTTCGTATATAAGAAAGGAATGTTTAACTAATTTACTGGCTGTACAGATGTTTTTAAAAATATGTATTTAAATCTGAAATATTTCGAACACTGGAGTTTTAATTACAAATAAGCTAAAGTTATAAAACATAATTATATGGACAAATAATATTATTGTTTACACCGGACATTTAGAAACCTGTCAGCGAGGTGTCCTGGGCGAACTTGTCTCTTGCACCAACATGCCCGCTTGTCGACGAAAAACAAATTTGCTCTTGGGTGCTGCATTATCTTCCAAGATGTGCAAAAGCCGTCCCCCTTGACAATTTTGTTTCTTTTTTTTGTTTTAATTGCTTAAAAACAATAGCCTCAATTTTTTTGATAGCCTAGGAGCCATAGATGTCAAGCCCGGTCGTGGCTACTGCCAGAACCGGATCTGTGTCTTCCAAAGGATCTTAAACACGAGGAAATATCCTCATGCCTTCATAATATGGAACAATGAACTATAACCTTTGTAATGTAAAAATGTAATATTCAAATAATACGTAAATATAAACGTACAATATAAACTTGTATAAATGTAATTTAATCGATGTGATGAATTATCCAATTAGTCCTTGATTGATATCACTGACTAGCCCTCGTAAGCCTTACATTGATCTTTTAAAGAGTAATTTAAAATAATTCCTGTGCAGTAAGTTTTAAAACAATTTTCTTTCAAAGATTTTCATTTTTAATCAATTTTATTTTTCGTATCGTTAATGAAATGGTTCCAAAAACAGTTTGTACTCTGTGTACAATTTAAATATGTTTTATCACAAACTGGGTTCGAATGACGTGTCTATATCAATGTCCAATTTATTCCAAATATTCTTACTTCTTGCATCTGTTTAATTTGTTATTTATATCAAGAGTTTCGAACTCCACAATCATTTGTATCTTAGAGGTTTTTCACCTACCTCATTTGGAAGAAACACAACGTTTAACATACCACACTACTAAATCTGCATTGCCCAATAGAAAATGCAATCAGAACTTTCATTTTCTATTGTAATTTTAATTTTTCTCTGGTAGAGAAACTGAAGTTACTTCATAAAACAAAAGTGCAGATTGAACTTAAAATTATAGCCCATCTGTAACAAAAACAAACTAAAATGTGTAATGTATTAAGCAACCATATTTGTAATATTTTTCGGAAGATACAATTTTCTAAAATTACATTCCCGTTATTCGCGGTTCACTTTAAAGCAAAGAATTCACTGTTCGCGAGAAGCATATTTTAGGCAGTATGGTACAGGTGGTGTTCTAAACGACACTGAAACGAATCAAAAAATAACAGAGCTTGCAGTAAACGTGCCCAATTACGGTTCCTCGAAATAAAAAAAAGCTTACGAATAATTAAAAATTAGCTATGCGCGCACAGGGCAGTTTCAGTCTCGAATCCGTTAGACGTCGCTGCTCCAAATGCGCACTTGGGTAGGTCCGTCGCCCCCGCCTCCGCCTCCGCCCCGCCTCCGCCCCCCCCGTCCCCCAGACACGGCCACGGATGAGGAGCAGGGAAACAATGCAGTGCCTTTCGCGCCACCGCCCTGCCGCAGCCTCAACGTCTCAGCCACGTCCACCTTCCATCAGCTTCCACAATTAACCTCAACTTCCATTTCCACCTTTCTCTCCTCTTCCAAATCCACATTTCAATCTTGTTCCGCGCTTCCACCTTTATTTCCCTTTTTCTCCTTCCTCTCCACTTCCAAATCCACTTTTCCATCTCCGACCTGCAATTCCATCTCCACCTTGCACCCTCCACATGCACCTTCTACCATGCACTTTCTACCTTGCTCCTTCTACTTTGTTCCTTGAACCTCCACCTTCCATCATTACATTCACTTCCTTTTCCACCTTCTCCACTTCCAATCCCAATTTTCAATGCCGACCCTGCACTTCCAACTACACCTGGCCACCTTCATCTGTGTCCCGTCGTTGTCGTCAGGATCACATTTCTACGACGGTTTTCACATATATTCGAGGATTTTGGATCGAGTTTTGAGCAGTAGAATGGCATTGATGTGAAACATGACTGAATCACAGTAATAAATCCATCCGCCATCTCCGTAATTAGTGTTCGAGGTAATGGAAATCTGTTAACAAGAACGTGCGTCCCGTGCGCGCCCTTTGCACGCTCAGCTCAGGCCAAAATAATCTCCTAGATTACACGCCTCTACTGTCACATCGCACAGGTTATATTCATAGTCGACATCACCGAAAACCATTTCCATTATCAACGTCGAAATGGGTCGCTGCCATTCTAGTTCGGTCAATTGATTGATTCGTGTTTCCGGGCGCGTCACCAACGTAGGTCATTAGTCCCGTAAGTGTAGTGCGTGTTTCCTCGGGAGGTGGCGATGATCTTTTCCCCGCTGGATGGCGAGATCTGGGCGTCGACCTACCGTCGACTAGCGGGGTTTCCCCTCAACCAGGTATCTCCAACCAGAGAGGAACCGCCCCAGCCGGGACAAGCTGTAAGCTCCCGACCGGTCTCCGGACATGTGTGGTAGTGTAGGGCATGTTAGTGTAAGTGTGTGTGTGTGTGTGTGTGTGTAAGAGGAGAAGATAGGACAAGGAAGAGGAAGGAAAGATCGCGCGCGGTCCGTGGCCCGTTTGTTAGGGTACTGCTCCAGCATTCGCCTGGTCGGAGAAACCACGGAAAACTACCGATCAGAACAGCCGGCCGCGAGAATTCTCCTCCAGTCAGCGACTGAATTCGACCTAGCCGACAAGCTAGTGTCGAAAATCCTGCCGCCGTCGGGATTCGAACCTAGGACTTCCCGGTCAGAGGGACTGCAGTGACATCAGGTTGATGCACTGAGCCACCTCTCCCTCGGTTCTGTCAAAACTGTTGTTGTTATAGTCTTTATTATTATTGCTGATGTTGCTGTTGTGGTGGCGGCGATGATTTCGCTGCGCTTTTGTTGCGGTCGAGGACGCCGCCGGGAGCGACGCCAGCTTCACCTGCCCCGGAGTAATCCGCATTCCGCGCCTTTGTCCGCGTCCAAAATGGCCCCCGGTCCTGCTTCCACTCCGCCTCGGGCCTAGGCGCCGGCAGGTGCGCAAGGACGCCGCCGTACAAACTGCGGAAGCGGCTCCTCCGCCAGATGTTTTTGTGGCGCGCACCTCCGCTTGTACCGTTTGGAGGGCGTTTCCACGCCCATCCAATCACTTTATTGTTTTCGCTCCCTCCCATCTTCCATAAACTAAGCAGAGTTCCTTCAGAGTAGGAAGTCACTTCGCAGATGGCAAAAACAGTTAATCGTAATTGTTCCCCAAATTTTAAAGCACAAAAACGAAATAAACAAGAGAGCATTTAACAACTGGCAAGGAAGACTTGACAATAATAGTTTAAAATATTTTAAACCGCTCTGTGCTCGGCGATGTTGAGACAAGTTTCTGTATTTTTAAATTAATTAAATATTCTTTGTACCCGAAACCGAGTCTTTTCAACATTGTCAATGAATGATTGAATGTTGTAACAGTAGCAAAGGTTTAATGTACATTGTCATAAAAAAACTAATTTCTGAAATAAATGAAAAGGTCACTTTCTGAAACATTATTGGTAAAAGTTTGTGGGATAAAGTATGATCCCTCCAAAGTTAGAAAACTGTGCATCAACCATCACTATCACTGGATCAATGAAGAGAAAATGAAACCTACTTATCGTAAATGTGCCACATAGAATCGTCAGAGCATATTGTGACAGTGTCCCTCAAGGAAATGGTAACCTAGATCGTCCAACAAAAAGATCAAAGGAGGGCACAGCAGCCGAAAAACGAAGAATTATACCAGAATACTTATAAATTAAATGCTCAAGTATTAGAATACTCGTCTAATTATTATTAAGTTCACAGCATGTAACGTTTCATCAATGGCCCTTCAAAACTGCTTCTAAATAAAGTTTCTTTTCAGGAGGCCATTGCAGTTAGGAATTTGTACAGCAGTGGCGTGAAGGTCTTATACTGGTGGCTGTGGCACGCGTCGTGGCGTCGTAGCATGCTTCGAGCTTCTCTGCGCAACTAGCGTCGAGAAAGAGAGAACTATTAGTAACCCCGCCGCTTTACAATAGGGATGGCATTATCTCTGGTGGCCGGGTAACGAACTGCGTGGAGGGGGCGATTTCGTCGTGGCACGCGTGCCACGGACTCCCACACGTGGCATCGACCTTGACAACACTGTTGTAGAGGCTCCATAATAAAATGTATCAAAAAAAATTGTTTCGATGCGCCCGTCTTCTTGCGCAACGCCGCCTGCCTCCGCGCACGCGCGTCGCTTCCGCGCGCCCCGGAAGCGGCACGCAGCATTTTTCCTCCGTCGCGCGGAAAGCGCTGCGCAGCGCAGGCGGGGCGCAGCGAGCGACTGCCGCTGCAGCTGGCGCGCTTACGTAAACACTGCGGACGCGCCTCTCGCCTCGTCACTTTTTGCCACTGGCGAGTCGGCCGCGCCGCACCAGCGCCGGCGCAAAATGGGTGGCGGCGGCGGTGGCGGTGGCGCGACCCCGCGGCTGGCTTTTCGAGCTGCAGGCGGTGCCGGGGCGCTATGGTCCGATTAAATAAGTTGCGGATTGACAGTTGTGCTTCTGAAGCTGTAACTTCATACGATATGAGTGTATGATTTGGTTACTTTAATAAGTGTTTATTTCAAGTGTTTTTCTTCGTGTCCCGGGAGCACTTGCTCAATGGGACGCAAACTGTCAACGTCGCTCCTTTCCATTCGCAACTGTCAATTACTAACTTATTTTAATCGGACCATATGCATGGGAAAGAATTGAAAGAGAAAATAGAACTCGGGAAAATCATTATCGTAATTGTATAACTTGCGGTGCAGTAGTCTGATTTTCATAAACTTTTCAATTAATTTTTTACCTTAAATAGTCCAGTATAGTAATTAATCATAAGGTAGGGCTCTATGAAATGAATCAAATAATGACGCTAACATTAAAATAACTTCTACTGAAATTCATATTTACTATTTCATGCGTTTAAAAAAGTAATTTTTTTAAACACTAACTAAACACACATTTTTAGCGTTTTAAACTCACCGTAATCCTGCAGCACTAAAAGTGCAAAGGGTAAATTAATTAATTAATTAATTAAACTCACCAAATTATTTTATCACTAAATCATTTACTATTATTTAAAATATATTTCAAAAAATCTAGCTTTAACGTATTTTTTGTTATTTGTTGTAATAAAATAACTCGTATAGTCTCTTGATACAACTTTCACATTTTTAATTTTTTCGGGGAGGGAGGAGGGCTACGTTCAGCATTGCCCGGGACTCTAAATTGTCTAGCTCCGGCACTTGCTGTAGATACCACTTCAAGGTTTTTCTACTAATACACCAATGCACCAGAGCTTAAAAGGTTATTACGAGGTAGCCAAATGCAAATTCTCTAAATTAATTGCCAGAGAGGGTTGGTATTTCCAAAATATCTCAGCGCGAGACACCTCTACCTCTCTGATTGACAGTGAAAATGGATTGCCTTATTTTATATCGCTTCAGAAGTAGCAATTTCTTCACATTTACTTGACAGCTCAAAACAAACGACCATGAGAAACAATGCAAATGAATATTATTTCCCATAAATTAATTATTTTAATGGATCAACTTAGCTGATAAGCGAAGGGTTTCTGATAGTATTAGTAGATAGTATTAATCTTCTCATTTTCCATTTGAAATTAACTAATAATAATTTGAATATCAAAATGAAGGTACATTACATTAAATCCGAAAGACAAAGTTAGTACTATATTAATGAACCATCCACAATCGGTGTGTGTAACTTGAATATGGTATTAACTGGCGAAGCTCGATTAGCACTCAATCAAATTTAAGTTTCACAGCAATTTTGTTGATTTGGATGACCGAAATTCGAAATCGCTGAAATGAATGTTATGGTTTCGAACACAACTATTCATCACGTACCCCACCATGTTTTAAACAATCCTTTACAACTCGCGAATCTCGTAAATAACACAAATAGGCTTACAATATGATTGAGTACATTTCTCTAACTCACTATTTATTCTATATTTAACCATCTGTACATCAGGCTTGACGATTTGGAAAAATAATTTAGCGTGGAAAAATGAAAATAAAATAAGAGAAAACATGAAAAGTTCAATGAACGTGGAACTGCACTTCAATGATTGGCCCGTAAGGGAGCTCTGGAAGTTGAAGAATAGTTTCTGACACATTTTCCAATAGTGAAATCAACGGAGCTGAATCAACGGTCGGACTCCTTCCAACCTCTGACTCACTCCGGCACCCATCCCCCGGAAGGTGAAAGCTCCGGTCTGAAGTCCGATGACCCTTTACGCAACTGCTCAGTCTCTCATGGAGATTACCCCAAACGGCAATAAATTCTTGCTCAACCTTTACAAACACGTTGAGTTGAGACGTGAAATTCAAATCTTATGAACGCCGAATCTCATAAAATTGTACGTGTATTTCATCATAGTGCACAAGGAACTTGCTCGCTATTTGGTTTCTACTTCGAGCAGGGCGAGATCGTGATCTCAGGGAATCGTGGATTGGATTTCAAAGCGTAGTCTGAATACTCATTTGTGGTTCGATGTCTTTCAATATAAGATTATCCAATATAAAATCAATGCTACTAAACGTTGTTGGAGAAAGTAATTATTACGGTATCAATACGGAAATAAAGTAAACTACCGTCGAACTTCTTCGTCCCCCTAAATCAAGAACTCAGAGTTTTCAAGGACTAGCAAAAGTAATACCTCGATTCCGTGGTCTTTGAACATTTTTCGACCCCTAATTAACATTAATTTATTTGTTTAGGGAAATATATTCTGGTATTCTATGTGTTACATTAGTCTGTTTTGTATAAGATTGTTTAAGGCCAGGTTTAGATTGTTTCTCATTACCGTTCATATCTATCTTACCTCGTCCATTCTTCCACATACCAGCGATAAACCAATGTAAATAATGTTTCATTCGTGTTAAGTAAATATATTTTTTAAAAAATCATGTTAAGTAAAGATATTTTAGTAGAGGCGTCTCAACATAATCAAGTTCAGCAAATTGGATCCTCCTACATTTCAGAGAAAGCCGAATACTTATGATATACATGACGTCCTACACAAGCAAATTCATTGTTCTCCCTTATCTCCCTGGCATAGTTCATAAAGAGAACGTCTATTTGTACTTTCACGTCGCTGCGGAACGGACCATGCCAGAGCACGGCATCGCCGTAATGCGCTATAGAAATCCGGGTCGGGGACTTCCGAAATAAAGCGCGGGAATATAGGGAGAACGGCAACGGCGGGTTTGAATATAAAGTGTCCATATTAAAAGAGTATGAACCCCCGCTAAAGGAGAATGCATCGGCGGTGCTGGCGCCGGGTTGGGGCGTTAGCCGCGAACTGATATTGCTCATCAAACTTTCAACGCCGCTAGAGACCCGTTCAGAGGCGGACTTCGTCTAGATCTCGTGGCCCGGATTCGGCGCCGCCCAAGACCGCCCACGAACGGCGAAGCTCGTCGGTAAACTTGGGATTAGAAGTGCGCCGTTCAAAAGAGCCAGCGGGCGGCTTGGAAGCGCGGAGATGGACAAAGACGAGCGCGCCGTTTCGTGTTAAAACTCCGCATCAAGGCGGTCCGATAATTACACGCTACTGTCGTGTAATTACAAGGCTGCTCCTGAAGAAAGTTGGGAGTTCGAGGGTCGGAATAAGGAGGAGAAAGCAAATCAGAACAGCGGTGAATTAGAGGAAATGTGATGTAGCAATCTGGATCGAAGAGAAGAAGAACAAGAACATAGTTTTCCCTTTTACTAGACGTTTTCGTTCGATCTGACGGTTTTATGAGTGTTATTTAGAGTTTTATTCATTTCATTTCCTTAGAAATGTTGTTTATGTTAGATGTAACTGTGACAATAACTATTATCGTATTGGCGATCAGATTACTTGCTTAGCATTTCTTACTTCATCCAGATGGATAGAACCATAAATAAATCGCTAAATAGATACTTTTTTTGTTTCTGTTGCTTTCTTCACTGCAGACGATTAGGCTTCTGTTTTACTTCATTTCCGCCCATTTAACAGAACGTGAATTTCATAATGAATAGGCAAATGTACAGAACTTAAATAATGGTAATAAACATAGAGTATTAGCAAAAATATTTCCGCAATAAAGTTTTTAATTGTTTAGCAATTCAGGGCGCGTCTACTGCTAAGATCATTAGTTCCGTAAGTGTGATGCATATTTCTATCTCTGGAGGTGGATGTTATCTTCTCCTATTGGATGACGAGATCCGTCGCCGACCAGCAACGACTTGAGATAGTTTCCCGAACCAGGTATTTCCCACCAGCGTGGCACCGCCCCAACAGGAACAAGCTCTCTACTGGTCTTCCGACACCATAATCAGATTTACACGCAAGTTTAACTAATAATGCGCTGTGAAAGTGTGATGAAGAGACAGAGGAATAGTAGAAAGAGAAGGGAGAATGAGAGGAAGAATCATAAATGAGAAAGAGAATAGAGGTGAGAAAGGAGGAGGGATTGAAACGAGACAAGGAACAAAGAAAGGGGAAGAGGGTAAGCGAGAGAGAAAAGATCAGAAAGAGCCCAGAAGTAGGAGCAGAAGAAAAAGCGCCGGAAAGCAAAATCAAAGGCTCCGAACGCGCCCTCTATTCTCGTCACGAGCGGCGGCCCGTGCGCGCCACCGCCACGTCGCGTCGGCCCCGGCGTTTTGTGGCTGGAGGGGCGGGGCGGTGAGGGAGGTGGGGCAGGGCAGGGCGGTCGGCGGTGAGGGAGGCGGGGCAGGGCGGGGCGGGGCGGGGCAGGGCGGGGCAGGGCGGGGCGGGGCGGGGCGGGGCGGGGCAGGGCGGGGCGGGGCGGGGCAGGGCGGGGCGGAGCGGGGCGGGGTCGGTGAGGGAGCCGGGGCAGGGCGGGGCGGAGCGGGGTCGGTGAGGGAGGCGGGACAGGGCGGGGTGGGCGGCGGTGAGAGAGGCGGGGCAGGGCGGGGCGGGCGGCAGTGAGGGAGGGGATGCAGGGCGGGGCGAGCGGCGGAGAGGGAGACGGGGCAGGGTGGTGAGGGAGGCGCGGCGGGGCGGGCTCAGGAGGGGGCTGGGCGGGGCGGGGCGGGGCGGGGAGCCGCCGCCGTGTTTGTTTATGCGCGCGCCTGCTGTAGCGCCGATTCTCCCGTCCGTCCTCCCGCGAGTGGCAGGACGCCGTCGCCGGGTGTCATCTGTCGCCTGCCCTGCGCCGCCGTCAAGGGGCGGGACGAGAGGGCGACTGACGGAGGGGTGGTCGCGACGGGGGAAGCAGAAGCAGCGCCGTCCGCCGTGTAGGTCGCCGCCGGCACCGGACGTTCTAGCGGGGAAGGAACAACGCAATTTCTCGAGATGTTAGCGTGTTCTATACGTACGGAATTAATGACACGAAATAATCAATCTGGAGCAACGACGAAAGTGGTGGGTACAGAAGCGTATCAGTAGAAACTGTCGCGGTGGTAGAGAAGAAAAAGTGAAATGTAGGATGGGAGGACATCATGATGCAGAAGAAGGCTGTTGAAGCAATGGCCAAAAGAAAGACGGTATTGAACGACTGTTAGGATCAGCATCTGTTTGCTTAGTTGGCGGTCTTTCCTAATAAAGCAGAGAAGGATTCGGGCGAATTTAGCTCTCTTCTTAATTTGACGTGTTGAAATTAATATCACCTTTCAATAATTTGTACTATTTTTTAATGCGTGGGACTTCCCTAGTAAAGTTCTACACATATAGTAAAGCATTCAACAATGCAGACGGTGTTGCGTTTGAAATCATGATAATGTAGTCTCAAATTATTTACGATTATGAGATAAAAAATTATGGAAAGCAATAATCAAATGATTAAACTAAATTTCTCTTGACACACTTATCTATTGTGTATTACTTGTGTTACTCAAGTCAGTCAAGTGCATTGCATTGCAACGGCATTTCGATGCGCGTCTCGCATCCTCTCGTAATCTGAAGAGAACGTCCAGGAGCCGCGCCAGAAAAGAAAACTGAATTGTGCAAAAGTGAACGCACGAGCGCCCCGCTCGCTCTCACAGCCGCCTCAACTCGCCGGCGCCGTAAACAAGCCGAGCGGCCGAGAGAGTCTCGCCGTAAAAAATCTGCCGTTCGGGGCCGCGCGGTCGCTCAGCCCTATCGACAGCCCGGCCCAGCTCCGGTTGCGACTCCCCCGTGAGGTGCATCCTGACTCATTCGAATGACATAAGACCTGCTTATGCCGTCACTGGGAATGGGAAGGTTTAATGGAATGGGCAATTTTATAAGGACAGGAGGATGGTAAGTTTCGGAGTAATGGTACGTTTTGGAGGAATGGTTAATTTTGGAGGAGAGGTAAGTTTGTAAGGAAATGGGTAGATTGTAAGTAATTTTACGTTTTTAAGGAGTGGTAGGTTTCTAAGGAGTGTTAATTTTATAAGGAATCGGAAATGATACGCATCTCCCCATATCGGGCACAATAATCTACATCGCTCAAAACTCATTATGCGAATTTTAATTTTGATTTACACAAATGATATAGCAAATATAATCCGATGTAATGAAGAAATTACTTTTATGTTGTGGGCAGCCAACGTAATAACGCCAAACATGACTTCACGTCGAAACAAATGAGAACAGATTACTGAGCCAATATATTTTTTAAAGAAATTAATTATTTTGGTGTTAGGTTATGAATTATTATCATTTGTCTTATTGTTCCTCGATTATTGGATTCTCTTTCTTTTGACGTTTTGAATAAGACAACTTTTGCAGATTTCACTCATTGAGAGCACAGTTAGTTTTAGCTCGTTTCATGGAAAAGTGTTTTCGTGCACAGTTTGTAAGGTTTCCGTGGAGTGCCGTTCTTGTAATTATGTGTCCGACATCTTGGTTACTTTAACAAACACGAAGATCTTGTGATGATTTAAACCGCAAAGATCGAAATGCCTGTCTTGAAATTGAAAGCTTCTTTGAAAGCTTAAATGACACTACTGACGAAGACAAATACGAATATTAAGTGGTTGGAGTATTCTAACAAAATGAAGCGACATGTCTCAAATGACGCAAGTCACGATCCACAAATTCATGAAGTCCATTTACTTACTAATATTATTTTGTGCTTTCTCTAGTGAAACTTTTATGCAACACAACAAGTCTGGAAAGCAAGAGTAGTGATAACTAGCGATTTTCATAACATAACAAAGCACTTTCGGAAAATACTCAGAAAAAGCTCATCAAAAATGTAACCGTTATAAAGAAGAGACAGGAAAGTAAAAACCCTGATAATTCCTATACCAGGATTCGCGAAGGCTGTCGCGCTTTCCGCGGAGACTGTCCCACGCCTCGCGACAGACGCCTCCTTGGTTACGAAGGCTGCGCTCTCTCCGGGAACTTTCTGCGCTCGGTTCCTCCCTGCCCGCCGCCGACCTTTGCGTTGATTTGCCCCGCGCTCCTGGGCTGTCGCGGGGGCCGGCGACATTTCAAAAGCCAGACCCTCGGCCGCTCTGCCTCTCTCCCCCGTTTTCCCCCTCCCCCTTCCACGGCCGTCTGCGCCCGCGTCGGGCCGCCGCGCTCTGTGACAGCGAGACCAGCTCTCGAACCCGGCCTCCCAGAAATTTACGACCCCCCATTCAACGGACGATCACAAAGACAGAACCCTGCGGAACCCCCGAAGCTCCGCGCGACAACACTCCGCGCACGAGCGCACAATGTCCAGGGGGAAGCAGACTTTACGCCGACGGAAATTTCGAAACGAGGCGGCAGCGGCGGGTTCACCGACCCCCAAAATTCGGAGTTATAGAGGCCTCGCAGAAAGGCCCGGCCCCAATAAAGAAACGTTTCCGCTCCCCGCCGCAAGGCGCGCCTGCGGGGCTTCGCCTTGCGACAGCCACAATGGGGCGGGCGGCTCAGATGGGTGACGAGTCTTTACGGCTCCTTTCACCAGCGCGCTTTACCTACTCTGAGGTCTTTGTCGGTCCCGCGCCGGAAGTGCAGGCGACTGGTGGCCGAGCGCGGCTAACGGCGTCGGCAGGAGAAATATGGGGAGAAATCTGATCCCGTTCCTTCGTTCACAGTTTGGTGGATCAATGTTTGCTGGTGTGTGAGGGATGCCCTGACGCTTTCAAAATGCTTTTCTGAGTGAGAAACAATAAATACTATGACACGAACTTGTAAATCACAGAAAACCAATTCAGATGCTTGCTTGCTAAGTGACGTTTTAACTAATCGAGTGGTCGGAATAACATACTCTTTAAGCAAGTGAGAAATAATCCTTCTGATTTATTTGAAAGTGTCTATCTACCCTTCACCAACTATCTTTTTACTTAATGTCCAACACTTCTTTTAGAGTGAAGTTTTTACCGATTAATTGAAAAATATCCGTCAGTTAGACATTCTTGAATAAAAATTATATTTTATTATCGCTCGACAATTTGTGTAAAGTATTAAACATGAAACATGTTCTTGGTTCTTCATGTGCAAGCATTCCGTGAAATGAAAAACAAAAAAGATAATTTCTAGGTATCATGGAATAATACATCAGAGTTAACTTCTGTTTTATAAAACTAGTTAGCTTTGCTTACAAAGTATGCGTAACTAACGAACGGCCATTATAAAAAGAGAAATATGGGTATTAAGCGAGTTTAAAACGTTTTTAAGATAACAGCACAGTGTGACCCCGAAGCGAAAGTGACCTCTGATACAGACTGAGCGTTGACCAGACGCGTTGGTCTGCATTATAGGGTTATCTCCACGGTGGAAATACAGAAGGTGAAAAACTGAAATGAAGCTTTCGTATGGATACAGAAGAGACAGAAACGCTCACAGGGAATCGAATTCTCTGTTATAATCGTATAACACAATTATTAAATAAAATAATAAATATAAATTATTTTGAACCGTCTTGGTATTTCAGAGCTCGTCAGAAGAATGGTTGTAATATGCTATCGTTTTCCGAAGTGTAGAAACTGTTGAGAAAAGAAACTGAAAAGAAATAGAATTTCCACGGAAATATCAATATTATAAATAAAAAAAACTGAAATGCATAAATAATGATTGTCCTGCAAGTTGAAAAATGATGAACTCCTTTTTAAAATGCGATTTAAGCTCAGCGATACACATTTTTTCGTTTTCGAAATGAAAATATTTATCCTTTTTGTTATTTCCTATCGGTTACTTTCAAATGTCCATGCAGACTTCTAAAACCCATCCGACTTAAGTCGTAAGTAGTATTTCATAGGATTTGATCGTACGGTAGTGGAATCTTTGTTTCGGAGAAATGGCTAGGCAGAATATTACTCAAAAGGCTTTTCTCGAAATGCCGCTCGCAGAGCTGTACCCAACAATGAAAAGATTTTATGAATTTCATTTTTTTTAAATACAACCACAGGATCACAATGGGTTTATGGCCCTGCACTCTCTACGCTAAACCAACAGTACGGATGAATGCAAAAACCAGGCGGGATGTGAACTACGTGAGCTGAATTAAACAAGTCAAAGAACAAAAGATTTTCGAATACAAATGTAGCGTAGGACTCCGACTAAACGCACGTACTTCCACATCGTTTTACGGCAATCCCGCCCTTTATAACTTCGTAAAAAAGCGCAATGCTACATAAAGCACGAGCGAAAGTCACGAATTCTTCAGCAGAGACGAAAATATCCTAGTAAATTTTACATGAGCGATACGATCAGCCTGCTTAGTACAAGCGCAAAAGCGAAGGTCAATAACGACCGAAATTAGCAACGTCATTAATAGCGGCAGTCAGTCAGTCAGTCAGTCAGTCAATAGCTTTAAGAAAAGTTGTAAATGCCCCGTGGTACGTAAAGAATGCAACGATACACAAAGACATACAGATCCCAACAATAAACGAAGAAATCAACAAGACTAGTGTAAAATACCTACGACTGCATAACCATTCAAATATTCTAGCCATCAACTTACTAGACAATAGTGACACTACCATACGATATCAACGACATCCTCTAGATCTTGCATATCGACTGTAAATCGTTCATGTCAGAAATTTAGTTCCACCTATTCATCATTGTAAACATCCATTATTGTATATTTATCAAACATGTTTAATGCTGCTTGTTAATTATTAATAACGTAACATTAGTGGAGTACGGTCAATGGACTTTACTCCTCTCAAGTACTAATTTACAGCAAATTTATGCAATTTTGCCCAATGTTTTGCAAATTGCAAAACTGAAGCTGAAGACCAGCTCAACACATACGAACCGCTGCTCGCGCGTTGTAAAACGAGCTCTTGCGAAGACGCGCCACGCCGCGCCGCGCCGCGCCACGCGGCAGCGAACAAAAAGCCCAATGGAAGCGCTATCGCTATCGCGTGCTCTCAGGCGGCCTCTTCTCTTCCGCCTTGCTCGGGCGCAGCTGAGCGCCGCGCCGCGCCGCGCCACGCTCCGGCATTGCGGCATCGCATCGCACGAGTGTTTCTTAAACATCGATAGTCTATCGATATCTACCGATTCCTGAAACTATAGGGAGTTTTTGCCACCTCGAACGGTAAGCCCTATCGATGCTCATGCGCAGTTCAGGTTTCGCATCACTTTAGTGCAGGGGTCCTCAAACTACGGCCCGCGGGCCACATGCGGCCCGCCGAGGACATTTACACGGCCCGCCGGGTTTTTATGGTTTAAAGATTTTTTTCTTAAAATCCGCACTTTTTTTATTATATGTTGGGTGTCTAGGGATGGCAAAACAATCGATGGTTTTAAAACCACGATGTTTTCCACCAGAAACATCGATATTTTGCTTTCGATGTTTTCTTCACATCGATATTTCGTTGCCAAAACATCGGTGTCAAATTCGGTGTCATGTCATAAATTTACTTCATTATATATTTTCATTGTAAGCAAGTGGAATCTGAGATCAAATTTGTTTCTATTAATATTTAATGGATGTTTCATTAATAAAAGAGTCTAATATGTAGTTATGTAGTAATTTATTTCGCAGGAATCTGTATAAAAACACAAATTTCTATCTAAACACAAATAATTATCAAAAGCTATTTATTAAAAATTTATTATTGATACTATTCGATATTCAATGACCATAGTATCGAAAACTACCATAGTGAAAGAAATGGTGTTTAAGAAACACTACATCACAGGAGTGATGCTACTTCGATGTTGCCAAACATAGGTGTTCAAAATTAAAACATACATGTTTGTAACATCTGAGCCAACCGGAATGACTGAGGTCGCTAGAGCGTGTGCCGACTCACCGCCTCGGTCTGAGCCGCGAGTTCGTGTCCCGCCGTGGGCATGGTTGTTTGTCCCTCGTCTTTAATGTACTAAGCGTGTTGTCACGGAATGCCACGCGAGTGTGCTGACCACAGACCGAGTAGTCCGTAAGTGTGCTTAGGGTAAAAGGTTAATGTGTGCCATGAGGGACAAAGTGGTGACCACACGCGGGTAGTTGAAAAATCGGTATCCCCTGAAGCTGGAAAAAGCCCCGGAAGAAAAAACTGTTAATAAAACATGGACAAGAAACTGTCGATGTTTTAAAAATCGAGGTTAAAGTTAATTTAGCAATCTGTAACATTAAATTCGGTCGAAACGAACTTTAATTTGACAGTGGTTAAAGTAAGTGAAGCGAGTGTTTGAACCTTCTAAGCTTCCGCGCCCTTCCGGGTCAACATGAATTTTCAAGTCTTGAAATTGAAAAAAATCAAAATTGAGTTCTGCCAAAAAAAACATTGATTTTCTTTGGGATAATTTTCATTAACTGAATTACCAACACCAATTTTCTTCTTTGTTATGCTTTAAAACTATATATAGTATTAATTTGTCTCGACATTCACCTAGTGCCGTGCGACCTGCACGTGTCGTGTCGGTGGAAGGTTCTTGCCGTGCTCCGAGTGAATGATCGGGCTGACGGCGTCGCCGAGGGCTTCCGAGAAGGGCAACGGCGCAGCCAACTTCCACCGCCGCGCCGCGCCGCACCGCGCGACTTCCACGCTTCGGGAACCGGCTCGCCAACGCGCGGCGCGGCGCGGCAAGTGGGTCAGCCCAGCGGTCCCGGCGCCCTGGGGGCCACCTGGCGCGCAGCGGGGCAGACGGCCCAGCCCACAGATTGGAAGGGCGAAGCGCGGAGCTCTGAACGGGGCGGAGAGAGTTGAAGATGGTGCGTGTTGTGATCCGCTCGTTTGAGGTAGTTCTGATGAAGCGGCGAAGATAATAAATAATAATAATAATAATAATAATAATAATAATAATAATAATGCCTTTATTAATGGCGAGGCTCAGGCCATAGGGCCTGTTCTTCCGCCTAACCACTCAATCTCCTTTAATACAGAGTAGTAATCTTTCAGCTGTACTTTTACGTACAGCTGGAAGACGACGCACAATGAGAGTAAAGAGGTGATGAGGGCGACGGAGGTCATGTGGCCAAAGAAATCGAGAAAGACCAAGGTAATGCATCTAACATGCTAGGAGCGACGGTGACGAAGGTAATGCTAGTATTTGGTGACGGGGATGGAGAGGGGGCCTGGCATGATGAAAGACAACAGATGTACCGTAAGAGAGGTGGTAAATTTTCGATGATGGTGGCCTATGTGACCACAACTTCTTCTACATATAAGCCTCTTCACATATCGACACGTTGTTGCCACATATTAGTCACATACGTCAAACACCTGCACGACCGGTGAATGCAATGCCTCAACACTTACCGACAGGTGTACTTCCTGTCGTTACTCTGCACCGCAGTCGAGCCATATCGTCACCGAAGTCCACTCACCCATTGAGGGAAGCGTATTTGAACAGATTCTACAGATAGAAAGTGCGAGCTTCTCGAGCGATTTCGTCGAGTCAGTTGATCAACAACCCTGATCCGTGCTTATGGAAACGTAAACAAATCCTCACAAGCCGATTGCTTCAGAGCAGGTTACACGAAGCAACACAGCTCTCACTTCGTAGCAGGTCTTCACCTAGTGCTGTCTACAGGTCTGCCCTCACTTCGATACAGGTCTTCGGGAATATCAACAACGAAGACTGCGTGCGGAAGCGGGTCGGAGCCAGTGGAGAGGGGGGGGGGGCGTGGTCGGAGGACCGGGATCCTTCACCTCTTCCGGCGCAGCCCGCGCCCCCGCAAACCAGGAATTCGGAAGGCGGCCCCGGCGCGGACGTCCGCTCCGGAAACGGTCGGCCCCGCTGTTTTCCCGTGCCCTTGCGGCCGTCCCCGTCCCCGTCCCCAGCCCCTCCCGTGTCCTCGCGCGGGACCGCTCCCATGCTGCGCGGCGCGGCGCGGCGCGGCGGTCCGACCCGACCGCCTTTTTGTGAGCGCCCTACAGCCCTCGCAGCCGTTGTTCCAGAGGCGGCTCGTGGAGGCTGCCGGCCAGGACTTGTCCTAACCTGTTTTGTGCTCGCCTGCACCCGCCTACAGCATGGAGACCTTCCTAATGCCTTTGGATTACAAGGTCTGGATGAACGAAGGCCAGTAAACGCATGCGAGAGATCATCGTAGATCATCTAGAATAGTTAATTAAGCTGCATTTCATTCTAGTATGCATTGCGGTACGTAATTAACACTCCAGTTCCTTCTTTAACATGTACGTTTTCTGCTTAGGTAAATTTACATCTGTTCCATTTGACTTTGATATAAGTACAATCCACTCAAACAGCAACCACATGTTAGTTGAAAATATGAAGGAGGAAAACGTTACATTTTCGTATAACTAAAACACTTCATCCTAACCCACTTTCT
Organism: Acheta domesticus; assembly: GCA_031308135.1. Lineage (NCBI taxonomy): Eukaryota > Metazoa > Arthropoda > Insecta > Orthoptera > Gryllidae > Acheta > Acheta domesticus. The sequence continues at coordinate 172,407,407 of JAHLJT010009419.1, forward strand.
CGCTACTATGAATTCACTGAGTCATTTATTACGTTATTTACTGAAACACAGTAAATCTCAGGTAATAATGTAATCAAATACAACACAGTTTCCATGAGTGAGAAGAAACGACGTAAACTGCAAGCAAGCTCACCTTTCTGACAATACATAAACACCTGTCCTCTCTTTTCTTTCAGACACCTCTTTAACGGTATCGTCGTTATTCTGAACAGGCTGCGTCCTGCGTTTTCTGTGAAGTCTCGGAGCGCCGCTGCGAGAGGTGCCCTCGTTATATTGCGCCATAAAAACAATCGTAATACGCGGACAGAAGGAGCATCGAGAGCACTTCCCTCGAACGAAACACGTTACGAAGGGTAAAAATGGGGAAAATGATTGTTTAAGGCCATTTCCTTTTAATGTTATTCCATCGCCTTTTATGCGTTTCAAACTTACTTAAAGAATATTTTATTTCTTTAAAAAATTTCATGAAACTTTTTACAATGCAATATGTTCATAGGTTTGCAAAGAGAAGCTCAAAGCAGCAGTTATCTGAAATAATTGACAGTTGTGTCATTCGTCGTTGCTTCCTTCTCTGACGTAAGTTATTTCTTTAGATGTATTCATAAAACGGAGAACCATACGTGTATACGCCAGGAGAATGTATACCTTTATTTGCAGTGGTTCGTGTACAAAATTCATTGTGGTTCTTTGAAAACAATAATATATTTTGCATTATTCTTCGTATATTATTCCAATACGATATGATTCTTCAGAAATCCAAAGAAAATGTAGCACTACGTCGAATTTTATGATCCTCTAATGAATATGTTATGAGAGAAATCTATGTTCAAGTCATATCGTTGAATATTTTAAAAGGAAACGGTTTAGACATAATTGATGTTATTTCTTTCCACGGTATACTGCAACTTTGAGTCGCGGTATAAACAGGTTTCTTATTAATCTCAAATAACAGTAATTTGTACAAAAATGAATACCATGTATTATCGTTTATTTTCATATTAGTCAATCATATATGGTGCAGGTAAATGACTATCTATTACTAAAACATTCAAGTATCAGTAGTTACTACGTCGTTTTGAAATCAAGAGACATGCAAAATGACTTGTACCGATATAACGCTCTGTGTTAAAGAGTGTCAATATGACGTAATTCATGGAGAAATAAAATGATGTAATGTAAAACTTCGCAAATTTATTTTATCTAATTGTATTCAACGTAATGAAACAAATAAAGAAAGGCGTGTACAAAACTACAATTTGTGTGTGTATATGAGAGCCAAAGAAATCAGGTCAGGACTCCTCTGATACTTGATTTCTTGAAGAAACAAGTATTAAATGGCACAATGTCTTTCTTCGAGAATTGCAAGAAAATCATTATAGAAGCATCTATTAAAATAAGGTCTAAATTCCCAATTACTCTGAGTACTAACACCGTCCTTTATTTTTTGTAATGTAACATTCACAGAATTACACCATTAATCAAGTGCGATTTTGACAGAACGTAAGAGCACTTCTGTGCTGCAATATATTTTTACTGACGTACGGTCATTCTCTGCTAACAGCCAACGCAACTTCTACGAGTCTTCCAATTAGAAAGCTCCAGCGCTAAGTTTTCTGCGAGGGTATTGTCCTTACTTTCGTCAGTAAAAAAACAAAAGTGCGTCTTGCCCATCAAGGGAACAGCACAGACGTCGTGGGGGCGCGACGCGAAACAAAAGGAAACGTCTTAATTCACGCGCGGGAAACGTACCGCCCGCAAAAAACTATGCGTTCCCGTTTCGCGTATCGCATTTTATCTTCATTTTTCAAAGGTCGCGCACAAAGACTTCATTTCATTTAGGAAGAAGAATGGTGACGAGCGTCCGCGTTTCTTGCGAGCTACGTACATATCGAGCCGTTGCCAAGCGCAAGGGCTACCGTTGTGGTGAGGCACCAGCGGCCACGAGGTACAAAAGTAGCAAGGTACACACTGACGTTGAAAAAATAAACTGGTGTAAAGCTAATCAATTGTCTTGTACTACAATTGTGGACGATGGAAAACAGGCGCAAAATAATGTCAACAAGATCATTAGCGTATGTAGTATCAAGTACGAACTCAGGTCTTAAGGCCCTAGCTTCCAGCCTCAACGGCCAGGTGGAGATTTAGCACCTGGTAGGCACTTGGTTCGCTCCCTGGATGAGAATTCATGAGAAAGGCTGCTCCGTCGTTTATATTTTTTTCAATTAATTTCAGGTGAATGGGGAAACAGTCCTTTAAACAGGCCTCGAGTAGCGCGAGTACGGCGCGATTCTGAAGGTGGCAATAGATGAGTGAAGAAGAGGCAGTGGCGAGGGAGACGACGAAAGCGGTGTCACAGAGTGGCGGCGCGGCGGTGAAGGCGGAGGCAGAAGTAGAAGTAGAGATGGGCGCGGAGTTGGAAACTGAGCGGAGAGGGGAAATGTGCAGGCGGAGGAGGATTTGGAGACGGATGCCTCTGCATGGAAGTGGATGTGAAGGAGGCGAAGGTGGGAAGGAAGGTGGAGGCGGTGGCTGACGTACGGCTCAGCAACGGCAGAAGCAGGTGTGAAAGCGGCGGGGACCGAAATGAGAACAGAGGCAGGGGTGAAGGCGTGGACGGATGGACGCGGGGACGGGGCGAGGCCCAGGTGCGGGCAGGGGCAGAGGCAGGGATGGAGACAGGGATGGAGGCGGGGGTGGAGGCGGGGCGGGGGTGGAGGCGGGTGCAGGGTGGAGGCGGGGGCGGGGAGGAGGTGGGGAGGGTGGAGGCGGGTGCAGGGTGGAGGCGGGGGGCGGGGAGGAGGTGGGGCGGGTGGAGGCGGGTGCAGGGTGGAGGTGGAGGCGGGGGCGGGGTGGAGGTGGAGGCGGGGGCGGGGTGGAGGTGGAGGCGGGGGCGGGGTGGAGGTGGAGGCGGGGGCGGGGCGGGGTGGAGGTGGAGGTGGAGGCGGGGGTGGAGGTGGAGGTGGAGGCGGGGTGGAGGTGGAGGCGGGCGGAGGTGGGAGCGGAGGCGGAGGTGGAGGCGGGCGGAGGCGGGAGCGGAGGCGGGAGCGGAGGCGGGAGCGGAGGCGGGAGCGGAGGCGGGAGCGGAGGCGGGAGCGGAGGCGGGAGCGGGAGGCGGGAGCGGAGGCGGGGGCGGAGGCGGTGGTCGTGGCGGTGGCGGTGGCGGAGGCGGGAGCGGGGTCGGGGGCTGGGTCAGAGGGTGGGGGCTGGGTCAGGGGCGGAGGCTGGGTCGGGGGCGGGCGCGGCGGCGGGGGCGGAGTCCACCGCCTCGGCGACGACGAAGAAGCGAGTGGCTGCGCGAGCCGTATGACCGCGCGCTTTGCGGCTAACGGGATCGATTGAGCCGCGGCCGGTCTGCGCTTCTCGGTACTCGGCGCGGCCGCGCGCCAACGGCCACTGCGACTGCTTGCGACGGCCGCACCTGAGTCGCTTCAACTCGGACAGTGCGCCATTGCAACACAGTGTTCCAAACTACTGCGCGTGTTGGAACTTTCACAGTGTGTGTTGAATTGAGGTGATTCCGTAAATAGTATATCATGGATGGATCAGCACTTAAGTTGGGAAATTTGGAAACTGTAATATCGCGCATACTACTTAAAGAAGTTCCCTACTTTTGAAGGCATATTATATGGAATACTATATAATTAATTCCCAAATACTACAATAATATTAACTGAAGAAATAAAACATTTCTAACGATTATGCCTGAAGGTCGATACATATTTCAACACGAAAAATTGAATCCCTCCATTTCAGGTTTATCGAATTGTTGGTTCTGAGTTGCTTGCTGCAGTTGAGGATGAGAGGCTGAAGTAAATTCATACTGTGCATTGCATCTGAACTTTATGCATTGCTTTGGGCTTTAAAATGTTCTAATTATAATTCCTAAGTTTAAGCGTCCTAATTCCTAATTATATTATGTAAATTTTAGTGTTCTGCAATCAGATTGCATCAATCTATCTGCGGAAATAATAAATATCTATGTTGTAATGTCGGTTAGTGAGCGAATTCTGCTACGTACGTAAAGATGAATTGATTATTCAACTAAAAATGCCGAGTTGAACCAACATCTATAATAAATAAAAAATTTGAGGCAAGCAAAATTGATGTTTTTTAATCACCTTCACTGCATCTCTGAGTTTAATGATTTGTTCGGGGCATACATTCATACACTACTACCTTGTGAGTTCATTAATCAGAGATATCATTGTCTTTAATATACTAGGTAAAACTCACTTAATTCTAGTTTTAATCTAATAGTGAACATTGACCATGTGCTCTTCCGGGTATCTAATTTCAAGCTAACATTTTTTGGTGCTCTTGATTCTTCAAAAGGATTTTTTAATGAATAACTGATAATTGTGTTTTACTCTTCACTCAAATGTTATTGTACCTGTGATGAATTCCATTCATTAGATGAGGTGTACAGGAATTTTAGAAGTTACTTCGTAGGTTCCTCATTGAAACACACGTACGAAGAGAGGAAGGAAGGAAGGAAGGGATGTGCATGCGTGTTTTCAGAAGGTGTTACTTCCAGAGGAAGAGTCTCCACGCATCCGTCCCTCCCCCGCTCCCTCCCTTTTACCCTTCCCGTCGGCGGCTCTTCTTGCGGCGAAGAGGCACTCTCGAGTGCGTATCGATCTTGTATCGATTACAACCTCCCCTCCGGCGGAGGCGGCGACTCTCCAGGGCCAACAAAGGAACAATTTCAGCGGACGCCATTAGACGCCAAAGTGAATTACGTTAACTAGAGCGTCGCCATTTGCTCCCTGCGCCCGCCGGCTGACGCAGAGGCTGGCACGGGGCGAGGGGGCGTGGCGGTAGAGTTCCCACAAGATATCCATGCTCCTCGACGACCGAAAGACACACGAGAAGAGAGACTTGCGCATGCGCGGCAAAGTCGTCTATTCGTATGATCGCTGTTCAGAAAAAATATACATTACAAACCCTGGCCCAATGCCAACTAAGGTTTGTAATCTGCTTAACTCTCTTGACTAGGAATGTGTTGTACATGCGTTACTAATTTGATTTATTAGTTTTCTTGCGTTATTTTACACGAAGTCATTTTCTTTGCAGAGGGTGCAAAAGCTAGAAAATTAATGTTTTTGACTCGGCACTTACATGTAACCGTCTCTCTACTCTGTAACATAACGGAATGCAGATTCGGCAGGACTCTACTTGTCTACATGCGCGCTAGACAGCACGGATAGATTGCCCCGTGAGAGTAGTGCGATGCCTTGTAAACTAACATCAGGGCTGAGCAGGGCAGTTTTGTTACATAATTCGAATATACTTTCTCGATCTTCGAGCTCACAGTGTGTCTCAGCAGGGAACGTTCAGAAACCCAAGTCAGATAGTGTAGTAGTGAGCGACTATTGCGAATTTTCTTTGGGCTGCCAGAAATTTCACTTATGAAACTCTTAATTAAACAGCGAAATAAATATTTGAATTAATACCCAGAAAGTGAATGACATGCAACATCATTCTCCAAAGCAAAAGGTTGGGTAGTGTGTAATACTCCTTGTGACACATTTGCAATGCGAACGTTAATTCTTGTTTTGTGGCATATGCTTCCTCGAGAAACATACATTTACAATTATCTCGTGCATGTAACAAAAATACGACGTAAACATTACGTGGAACATACAAAAAATACTCCCTGTAATACGTATTGTAAAATACTATATTTCTTTTTAGAACTTATTTTAATTAAATTTTGCCTTATTATTACATCATGAAAGTAAGAGTGGGCGTATCATTGAGAAAGTTCTGGTGAAACCCAAACTTATGGTGATCAAATTATATTAAAACATCTCATTTGAGTTTTCCTTATTTCCTTATGCAAATATTTAATGAAAACAGAAGTTAATTAAAGAATCTATTATTCTTGATGTACCTCATAAGATACCCACTTTCGCCTGCGACCCACATAATCATAAGTTAGCCTCAGAATCTCGCCGCCTCGAGGCATCACCAATGCAGGTTGCCACCTACTTTCGTCCGGCAGTGCTGCGCCGTGCCGTGCTATGCCGTGCCATGGCGGCACGCGGGCATTTCCGGGAGAAATAACGAGTCACGTTCCAGCATTTTGCGAGCCACAATGAAATTCAAAATTGTACGTTTTTGTTTTGCTTTACTCGCAGAGCATTCATTTCGACTTGAAAATACAGACGGGTTCCTCTCACGGCACGAATGGGTAAATAATTGTAGCGCGTACTGCCTGGAGTCGTTGAGGCCTGATTAACTCGAGACAAAATTTACTTTAATAATACCCGTCGGGAGTTGGATATTCAAATGATTCTCTGCTCCTACAATGCTTGCATATTTCGAATGACTCGGTGAAAATGTTTCTCAAAGATCATTCATTCAGGAATCTTCTTCTAGGAACAGATGTTCCAATGAAATGTATGGAGAGAAGGCGACAATCGTCTCCGGACCGGAACATTATGTTGTGCTTATCTCTTGTTAGAATACATTAATCATAGAATTTTCCCTAATAAAAAGATGAAACGAATAAAATGACTTCCTCAATATTCCTGACAGAGAGACACGTATTTTGAATTACAGAAATGAACTCTCACGATATTATATTAGTTTCTTATTAGAAAGTGACTTGACATTTGCATAATTAACATTAACATTAAAAGTATTTAGTCTTCGTACCATGTATGACCGATAACATTATGAACATATAAGCGTACTATTTGTCATTTAAAATTGATAATGCCTATCAGTTCTGTCACAGTCATGAGCTCTTCCTTGCAAAACTTATCATTCTGTCGGTAAGCATTCATGATTCCCTGCAGTTTACTTAACTTGAAAAGCAAAACGATAATGTTTATCTCAGAAGTGCGTGCAGAACGGCGACTCAAAAATTATGACGCAAAGTAAGCAGAAAGGAAAAAGGAAGGTGGCTCGAATACATCTTATCAAATAAAAATATCTCAGAGTAGAAAAATGATATAATTTCCTTGAACTTTAGCGTGTTTGACATTTCTCATTTAGCAAACGGCAAAGATATACTCTAGAAGTGACGAATGCTGGGCACAGAAAGTTGGCAAGCCTCCTCAATTTCAAATACTTCGTACTTTAATGCAATGTCAAATTCCTTGCCTCGCATACTAATGAGAGAAGCATTGTTGGGCGATGACTTGAAACACTAGAAACTCAAAACAGCTTCCTCATTTTAATGTTGAAATTTCAGTTATAAAATTCGGACGACTTTGGTTCTAGTATTGAGACTGGTCGTTGCACTTGACTGATACGCAGTGAAGCAAATTCAAAAATGATGATCTTGGCATATTTCGCTTAATGTAATTAATCAAAACGCATTATTTAGTCAAGCCAATTTTGAGACATCTTAATACCCAGATGGAGAGCCATCATATTCCTTCTTCCATATTCTAGCAATACAAGAAAACTTTACTATAACAATTTTGGTTTCCTTTAATATAAACGTATTAGATGGTGATCCATGTCGTCAACAAGTCACCAAATGATCCAATCTAATCAGATTTTTAAACGAATATGTAAGCAGGCGCGAGTGCCACATGCAAAAACAAAGCAAAACAAAAAAGGAGATTATCTACTAAAATATTCCCCGAATAACGATTTCGAACCAATTTTTTCACCGTTTCTTATGATAGTTTTTGTTAATTGAAGACTTGGAATAAAACAGGACGTTAGTGCCATTTTCATACTTTCGAGAAAAAGGAGGCCGTGGTGGAGGATATATCAGTGTGCTCGTATTCACGACTTTTCTTAAATGAAGACCGCTACAAAGTATTATTTAGCATGTCCATACATTTTGATGCACGAGGCCTGCACCCTGTTCATCCTGTGTCGAAAATTCTTCTAATACCGTAAAGAAATGACAAATAAACGTAGACTCTAATTACATCAACGAATGCTGCATGAAGGCGATTGGAAAGACAAATAACAGTGGAAGAAAAAATTAAAAGTAGTAAATGAAAGTTATCTCTGTTTAGGGAACAGGAAAATGTTACAACTGTATAACATTGTATAACTTAAATAAATAAACCTATTGGCACACACAATTCCTGACATTTTATAATCATCCCGTAACACTACTAATAAATGCGTCTGGTTTGGTTCTCATTAATGTCACAGGGCTTGATTCATTCATCATTTTGGCAAAAACGTAAATTTAATAGAAATGGCTTGTACTGATGCTTCAGTGCAATGGAGCTATTAATAAATATTTACGTAATATCAATAATTGGAATTCATTGCCATGTGAAAGTAACAAAATATTTATTTGTTACAAATATTTCAGAAAGCAAGATCTACGCATTACTCCGAGCTGAACGAATGAAGTTGATTTGTAACAATTTGTAATAATATTTTTTAATTAAATTATTAAAAAAAATTAATATAGAAGTTCTTTAGTTTTGTTAAAACTGAAACAAGACGAAAGCACTTAATGGCTATTACATCTTTTTTTATTTCAAGTCTTCAATTAATATTACTGTTACGATTATTAATATAGTAGGACAAAAACTACGGAAATAGAGGTTGCGATGAAACGCAATGTAGTCGGCGGCGAACAGAATGGGACGGGGAGCAGTGGCGTGGGGGTGGGGTGAGCGAAGTAACAGGTGGCAGCGCGAAAGCGGCGTCAGGTCCCACGTGCAGGGCGAGCTGCAACTCACTCCGCGTAATAACCAAGCGCCCATCGCGAAGGCAAGCGCGCCGGACGCCGCATTCCAGCCACTGGCCGGCAAATGATGCGAGGCGATGAGAAGTGTAGCGATACATGCGAGCGACGTGGTTAAGGCGAGAGAAAATAAAAATTGATGATTCATCATATTTTTAAAGGCAATATTATCGTGATAGTGCAATTTATCGTGAAGCAGGGAAACGTATTACTACATTATCACATTTCTACCTACCAACCTAAACGACAGCGTAATGTTGCACACACGTAGGTTTCTTTTCTCGAAATGTATCATTTGCAGTTCTTCATCTTAGGAATACTTATTTTATTTTTGGCGAAAAGAGATTATTTGGAAATAGGAAGTGATATAAAATGTACCTCTACAATTCTCGGCAATATGTATATGTACGTAAATATTTGAAAACAACGATGTTTTGAGACACGTCACTGCAGTGAGATTATACATCTTTTGAACTAAAACATTAAATAAGAAATGAGATTGCACGTATTTAAAATCAATTTCTACTTAATGAAGTTATTAATCATCTCGATTTTTCAACTGAAAGTCTGTTGAAAGTTGAAAGATTTCTACTGAACTCTCATTGCAAATAAACGAAAGCATGATAAGATTTGGACATCTGATTCCCTTCTCAATTTAGCGTCTTGCTTAAAATATTCCTACTTGAGAACCGACGAAAATCATCGTCGATGGCATCTTAATGAGACGCCATTTCCATTCAATATGCAACAGCATATCGTCACCCGATGCACGTACTATCTCCATTACGCCAGATACGCCCCATTAGCGCAGTGGCACGGAGTCATTGACGTCTCGCGCCCCTCCCCGCCCTCCCCGCCCCTCTCCACACCCATCACGCGCGCCGCACCTGTGTTGCGCGATGTCACCAAGGACGACGACGACGCGGCGCGCGCCTCAGCTGTTCTGCGCGGCGCGCCCCAGCGCTTTAAACGCGCGGACACATCGCGTTGCACAGCACGTGGCACGGCGCCAGGGACAGAACGCGTTATCTCCGCAGGTTTCGTCGTTCGGGATTCTCAACGAAGCGGATTCCGCGCATACGCTACTAAATTGTTGTTGGGCGTTAAATATCAACTTATCGCATGCGTGAGACATATCCATCAAACACGTGTACACTTAATTCCAGGATTGTTAACTACAACACTTGGAGATAAAAATAACACTCGATCAACGCTGGTCTCTCGACTGATTCATGCATTCATGCAGAATATCTATACACAATTAATCAACTGCTGATTTATGAACTGTAGCTTGGCAGTTTATTTGAATAATATATATTCAATTCTCAATTCCACTTTTCACTATCAACAGGGATCAAAATGTTGCCCCAAAAAACACTGCACTCGTTGATTAATTTCAGTGATTTCAATGCCTGGATTTGAGAAGACACTTTCATAAAAATGAGCTGGACCACTGTAGGGAAGGGAATTTCAACGCTGGATGCGACATTCCACACATACACTCATTGCACTGCTGGGGCGGGGGGAGGGGGCGTGGCACTCACCTTCGTCGTCCGCCGGGGGTGAGCTGGAACGGGAAGCGCATGCCGCCGGGGTGGTGGTGGTGCGGCGGCGGGGGCGGCGGCGAGCCGGGGGCGGGCGGCGCGCCCACGCCGGCCAGGCCGCCGGCCACGGGCAGGGGCACGGGCACGGCGACGGGCGGCGGCGGCGGGGGCGGGCCGAGCGGCGGGTGCGCGTGCGCGTGCGGGTGCGCGTGCGGCGGGCCGGGGGCCGGGGGCGGCGGCGGCGGCGGCGGGGCCAGCCCCACGGGCAGCGTCGAGTAGGGCGGCGGCAGATGCGAGTTGAGGATGTCGGGCAGGCGGTCGCCACCGACGCCGCCGCCGGCGCCGCCCACCCCCGGGGGCAGATGCGGCTCCAGGAGCTGCGTCTGCCACACGGCGCCCGGCGGCGGGGGCGGCGCCTCGTGCGGGTGCGGGGGCGCCGCGTGCAGCAGCCCGTGCGCGTTCAGGCGCCGCTGCTGGCGTCGCTCGCGCCGCTCCCGCCGCCGCTGCTCGCGCCCGCCGCTGCTGCCGCCGCCGCCGCCCGACGCGCCGCCCCCCGCGCCCGCCGCTCGCCCCGCCCGCCCCCGCGCCCCCGCCCACGACCGCTGCCGCCGCCGCGCCCGCCGCCCCCTCGGGCCCGAAGTCGTCCGTCTGCGCCTCCGTCGACGTGAAGGTGCGGCCGCGCAACGCCGTCGAAGTCCCCGACGCCGCCGACGCGCCCTCCGAGGAGGCCGACACGCGGATGGGCTCCGCGGGCGTGGTCTGTACTATGTTCACGTTACACACGTTGTTGCTGCTACTACTTGTATTGAGGCACGGGATCGTTGGCACTGCGGAAACCACAACTGGCACTGCACGGTAACAATTCACAACACTGACACTGTTGCCGCCGCCGGCGGCGGGCGCGGGCGCGGCGGGCGGCGGCGGTGGCGGGGCCCCGGGGGCCGCGAGGGTGAGCAGCGAGGCGCGCTCCGCCCCGCACGGGCCCGTCCCCGTCCCCGCCCCCGCTTGCACCACGTCGGCCGCCGCGCCGCTTGCGTCCACGGTGACGAGCATGTCGGCGGGCGCCGCGGTCGGCCCCGCGTCTTGCGCGGCGCAGCACAGGCAACACTCGCTGTCGGCGGCGCGCACGCCGCTGCTGCCACTAGCACTGGCACTGGCGGGCCGGTCGCTGGCGCACTGCGGCCCGCAACACAGCTCGCACACCTCGGGCTCCGCGCCGCGCGACGCCAGCGCCCCTGCCGGCGGACCCGCGCGCGCTCCGGCCCCGCCGCCGCCGCCGCCAACCGCCACCGCCGCCGCTCAAGCCGCAGCCGCTGCCTGCCGCCAACGCTGTTGTTGTTGTTCCGACCCACGGCGTATGGAGGTCACTGACCACTTCTTCGGCGCGCGGATTCGGGTCGACGGGAACGTTGCCAGGTCGCGGCGCTCGACACGGCGCCGGTAGCGCCCCGAACCCCCCGACGCCCGCGATGCTCGCGACGCTCCCGACGCCCCCGACGCCCCCGACGCCCGCGACGCCGCCGCCGCGGCCCCACGCGCCCTCCGCCGCGCGCCACCCCGAGCACGAGCCGGACGACACGGAGGACGTGGACGAAGCGGACGACGAGGCGCGGCCGCCGGGGGCGAGGACGGCGGTGGGGGTGGGGGCGACGGCGGGCACCGTCCCCAGCCGCCCCCCGCCGCGGCACCCCCGTCGCCGGGTGCGGGTACAGCCACAGCGCTACGTCCGCGTCGTCGTCCAGGCTGCACACGTTCTCCGAGCTCGTCTGGTTGCTCTGGTCGCGGCAGTCGTACGGCTGCCACAGCAGCGACGACAGGGCCTCCCGGTAGTCCCGGTGGTAGTACTTGGAGTCCCCCGCGGGGTCGGTCCGGCGCCGGCGCCACACCTCCCCGGGCGCCGCGGCGGCGGGGGCGGGGGCCGGCGGGAGCCACGGTGGCGGCGGGTGGCGCGGCCGCGGGCTGCGTGGGCGGCAGCGCCGGCGGCGGCAGCCTGGTGGCGCCCTCCAGCAGCCAGCTCGGGCGCTCGGCGCGCGCGTCCGCCGCCGCCGGCGCCGCCGCCGCCGCAGTCGCCGCCGCGAGGGGGCGCCCCAGCGGCGGCTCGGACGCGCGGCGCCGGTCGTAGCTGAGCTCCGGGGCGGAGTTGGTTTCCCGCGCGCGCGGCGGCGGCGGCCGAGGAGACTCCGACGCCCTGACGGCGGCGGCGTCCGTAGGAAACACATTACCGTTCACGCAGTGCGCGGGCGCGGGGGTGGGCGCGGGCGCGGGCGCGGCCCGGGGCGAGAGGTCGTCGCCGCTGCCGTTGTTGTTGGCGTTGCGGTCGGGGCCGTTGTCGAGGGCCGGCGTGGGCGTGGGCGAGCGCGTGCGGGGGCGAGGGCGCGCGCGCGGCCCGCTGTTGTTGTTGAGGTCGGAGGGCGTGGGCGCGGGCGCGGCGGGCGGGCGCTCGGGGGAGCCGAGCTCGAAAGCGCCGTTCTCGAAGGCGCGGTGGGCCTCGTCGCGCGCGCCGCCGCCGCCGCCGCCGCCCCCGCCGCCCGGGTCGGGCGCCGACGCCAGCAGCAGCGCCGCCGAGAGCGGCCGGCCGCCCGCGCCGCCCTCCGCCGCCGCCCCCGCGCGCCGCCGAGCCGACGGGGACGCCGCGGCCATCGCCGCCAGTCAGGACATGGGGCCCTGCGCACACACAAACACACACTCATCAGCCAATTAAGACAGATATCTGCTGTGTTCCTCATCGTAAATTATCACAGGTTTCCTACTAAGAGAAACAAACTACTAGAAACTATCAGAGAGTATATAAAGACACGCTTCATCATAAATATTGACTTTATGTGATCAATCAGTTCTTCGATCAATTTTGTTATCTGCATTACTTGTATCCGATCCGCTAGTAAATTCAACCTCTGGTCATGTGAGAGGTGAAAATGGCTTTCCAGACTTCCAGAAACTCGGGAAATTAAAAACAACAATAAAACAACAATGAAGAAAAAGATTTTGACTGAAAAATGCAAATATTTGATTGTGTTATTCAGTTGATTCAAGTAATGTGCCTAATGACTGAATTCACAAAAACCCTGGTTCGAATCCCAACGTAGATAGGGATTCTTATCTAGTGTTTACCATTGGGGGCGGCTCTGAAGTCGATCACATCCTTTCCAAGTGAGTACCGTCAATGGTGTCAAGACACCTCGCGGCACCGTGCCATGTCACCAGCTTCTATGCGCCACTAGAGTCGGGAGAGAAAACTGTTAGTAACCCCGACGTTTTACAATAGTGATGGCGTTGTCTCTTGCGGCAGGGCTATGAACTGCATGGAGAGGCGATTTCGACGTGGCACTCCTGCCACGGACTCCCGCTCGTGGCATCGACCTTGACAACACTGGAGTATCGTTGTCTTCAATGGTGGCAAAGGCGGTCGTGCATTGTGCTTCCAACTTAACATTCTCCCTTGTCCCGACGGAAGAGAATATGTGGAGCCCTACCTTCACCTTCCCCTTGGACTACATCGGCCTGTGTACTATTATACAGGCGTACTTTTACTTTTTTTTACAGAAACAAATAATCAAAAATATGTAAATTATGGAACGAAGCCTTAACACTGTTATTAACTTTTGCAGATCATTAGCCCTGAAAAATAATGATTGCAGATGTTCTGATGCAAGTGAATTTATATGTTTTGAATATAATCCAAGAACGACGAAACTATTGAAAAGTAATGTACAGGGTGAACCATCTAAGTGGGCGACAGCAAATATCTTGAAACGGTTTGAGGTATCGAGATGCTATTTGCGCGATGTTGTTGCAGATGATGGGGGCAAAAAACAAATTTCGTTTTCTTGTTAGTACCGTATGTAGTTTTTGAGAGATTGACACAACTTTTTTTTAAAATGGAAGTATATATTTTTTCTCCAGCATTCTTACGTTCTTTGAAAATGCAATGCAATGATATAAATATTGTCAACATTCGAAAAGTAATGTGATGTCGCAGGCTTCCGCGGCCAAATTCATGATCTCGGCTGTCCGTGTGACGCCGACAGCCCTGAGGAAGATCGCATACAGCCCTGAGGAAGATCGCGACATGGTGATCGAAACGTCGGCAACTCAGCCTTCGATGCGGCGTCACCTGGGCAGCCAAGATCATTCTAAAAGTAATTTTTGCAAAAACACTGCAATTAGAATTTGTTAAACGTCATGTTTCAACACGCAAGGGCAGCATTTCTTGTTTTCCGACAAGGTGCGTCGATTCACTTAAATGATGCCAGCAAGGTCAGCTGTCCTTGCGCGCTGCAGCAATAACATGGCGCAAATAGTATCTCGATACCTCAGACCGTTTTCAAGATATTTGCTGTGGCCAACTTAGGTTATATTACATTAATTTTATCACATATTTTTCACTTAGCAAATTTTGTACCAGTTTGAAAAATAGTAAACAGTGTTCTAATTGTCTTTAAAAGAAAACTATGTTTATAGAGAAAGTGTTAAGCGGTTTGATTTGGCGACAGACAGGCAAAGACAAACTAATTTTCTGGAAAGATCGTTCTTACGAACAAGGAAAAAGTCATTTTTTCAATGTCTTTCAAATAACGGAGCCTATTTTTCTAGATAACTTACTTGAGTGAATCATTATTTCTTTGAGGATTATATTTGTACAGATTATGTTTCTTTTTAAGGATTATATTTGTAACGCATGTGTTATCTTGAACACCAAAATGTAATTATAAGAGGATTATAAAAAAATATTTCATAGATTTCTAAATATCTACAACCATCGTAAAAAACCATCGTACCATCTAAATATCTAAACTATTTAAATATCTACAACCATCATAACGAAATGTCGAAATATTATTTTAAATAAGTAGATATAAAAACTTATTTAAACGTTAGTTGTGACAAGGGCTATTTAGGGCAAGGAGATGCATTATGTCATTTTTAATAAATTCTGAGAATGAGAAAACGAGCCATAGAAACTTCTAACAATTAAATTTCGGCACACGAGAGAAAACTTACGTAGTTTTTGCTCTCTTGAAGCTGCTTTCTTTGAGGGAATTCTGTTGAATTTAAAATACAAAATAACTACTTACAAAAAGAAGTACGTGCAGGTCAAGGATAATATTTGCAATTCCACAAAATCTCCAAATTACTCATCGCGTAGTTGCCTTACTGCAGCATTACAGTCACAAGGAACATTATGTTGGATGTAGAGCCAAGGATGTATCTAAAACACAAACACTAAGAGATTTTGGATTAGAAGGGATAGTATATATATTGACGCTGTCTGAGGATGGTAAGGAGTCCTTACTACGGACCAATCGGTGTCGATAATATTTATCATCTGATGTAGTTTTCATAACAAATGGGGGAATATGTTGGTGGTGGAGGAAGTTGCAGAGGTGATGAATGATCAGCAGAGAAGATGTGCAGAAAGGGGGAGTCAGAGAAGGAAATTAAGAGAGAGAGAGAGAGAAAGGGAAAGAGAGGCAGAAGGAGGGGGTATGTAGGAACGGTTGGGACAAAAACAACGTTACGTATGGGGATGTAGATTTCCGCTATGGCGGAAGAAAAGAGGCAGAGAAAGCAGAGGAATGATAACCGTCGAAGTAATGGCTGATGACTTGCCATGGCCAACGTTCTAATGCAGACGAGGGAATTGGCAGTGATGGACATTAGCGGAGACAATGGAAGGGAAAAAGGAATAGAAGAAGATTGCGAAGGCAGGAAAACGGCCGGGGACAGTAGCGGAAACAGTGACCACGTCACTTGCATAAGTGGTGGCGGCGGGGGTAGTGATGGCATCGGTTGCGGTGTGGAGGTATTGCAGAGGCGATTGAGAGAGTAGGAGGCGGTGGCTGCGGTGCGCACGTCGACGGCCGTTGGGGCAGGAGCATCAGCGTCAGCAACCAGACCGTTCTCAAAGACCCAACTTTCTTTAATCGAAGAAGGGAGCGAGCGGAACGGGTCCGACCGGTGGCGCAACGGGACTTGAACCGCCGCCTCCGCACTGCAGAGGTCGTCACCTGCGCGTGCGCTCTCCGCTCAGCGCGTGGCTCGCGAGAAATTTTAAAGAAATGTGCGTACAAAATATACATTTAGAACACATCCAGAAGTTAAAGTTTCGTACATTTAGGCAGCAATGAACACATTCAGAAGTAAAAATTCCGTACATTTAGGCAGCAATGAACACATCCAGAAGTAGAATAAGATTTTTAAGAATAGCAAAATTACAGAAATCAAATATCAAGTAATAACACCGAAGAAGATTTTTAAAGACAACTAATATCTTAGTGTGAGAAGAACTAGTGGTGCTAAAAAAGCACCTTCTTTCTCGACCTTAGTAATGATTATGTAATACTGTATTACAAATTCTCTCCGAATCAACACATCTTAGTCATAAGTTTTCGTAAAACTCATTAAAAATCGTAGAACATTTGGTGCAAAAACTCAATATTTTCAAGCAAATAACAACATAAATTTCAGAATTATAACTGAATTTCATACAGCTAAATCATTTTCCAACAATGAGACGCAATTCACAGAAATCCAGCTGTCTGACGGCGTGGAATGCCATTGTTGCATTCCAAACTGATATTCCCTGAAGGCAAGCAATTTTTGTTTCATGTATTTTAAATAGGTTTTAAATCATTTCTAAAAGTTTAATTTGTAAACGCATAACAAAAGCTTGAATATAAGAAACGAACAAAGATATATGAAATAAAATACAAATTCTAACTTATATAGCATCCAACTGCTTGGAGTCACCTCTATTACATTCACGAAGCACAGGAAATTAGGAACGAGCGAATATGACGCCAAATTACAAAAAAATTACCGTATTTTGGAAATATTCAATATGACCTTATTTGAAGATATTTGATGAACACATTTAATTAGGGGAAAAAATATTTCTTCCCAATTATAGTCGTAGAAAGACGATGAAAAATTTTTAATTTTTTAAATTTTCGAAAATTAGGCATTTTAACGAAATGAAACATGCACCATTCTCTTAAGCGTCCCTTACGCTACCTAAGTTTCAAATTTAATAAACTAATGGTGCTACAGAATGGCACAGACTTTCCCGTATTAGTTTTCTATTTTCCTGGGTCTTCGCTAGCAATTCGGAATTGCCACATACTCTTTCTTGCCAGCTACAATCTATCATCGCCAAAAGTACATTTTTTTGTCATTTTCTTAATTTTTCGGTTTCCTATTGGTAGAACAGACACATTAATTTTAGAATATTAAAGAACACAAAAACCTAGCCGTAAGTGGCAATTTTCTTTTAAAAATTATGTGCCGTTTAAGAGAAAATGGCGTTTTAGCACTACTAAAAATGCGAAATTTGAAGCTCATTTTCACAGAAAATTTTTGAGTTTTCAAAATACTTTATTTGAAGTTATTTGAAGCACGTACACTCACAAATATAATCATCTTTACAAATTGCGGATAATGTGCATATTAAAGATGTGAGAGATCTTTCAAAAAATTTACATTTATATAATTTTTGAAAAAAAAACAAAAAATAACTCAAAATAAACTTTACGTCATATTAAAGAGTGTAATTATCACTATCCGTTACAAAAGTTTCAAGAAAAAATTTGCCGCCATGTATGAGAAAATGGCGTTTGAGCATTTCTGAAAATGCCGAAATTTGAGCTACTTTTCACAGAAAACGGTTGTTTTCGAGAAACTTTACTTGACATTATTTAAAGCATATATTTTCGTAAATATAATAATGTAAAAAAATCGCCCATAATGTAAATATTAACGACGTGAGAGACAAGTAAAAAAATTTACATTTTTGTAATTTTTGAAAAAACCAACCGATAGACCAAAATGGCTTTTATGTCATTGATAGAGTACATTTACCACTATCCCTAACAAAAGTTTAAAGAAAAAAATTGGAGCCGTTTTTGAGAAAAGTTTGTTTTTGTAATTTTTTAAAATTGCACATATTGCACGCAATATTGCACGAAAACTACCAAAATTGGGAAAAACATTTACATGACCTTTATTAAAGAACTCAATATGAAGAACAAATTTTATTTGAAGAAAAAATCTCTATCTTCAATTTTGTAGTTGGAGAAAGACGCCGAAAAAAATTCAAACTTTCACAATTGTCGAAAATTCAGAGCTGTACGTGAAAATCGGACCTATGCCATGTTAAAAAGTGTATTTTCCTCTATTTATACAAGAAATTTAAAGAAAAAATTTGGAGCCGTTTTTGATAAAATGTTGAAAATCCCCGGGGGGCTTCATATAAAGTACCCCCAAATTTCAATGAATCTTTTTCAAAATCTCAAAGCTTTGACTAGAATCAGATCGACTGGGGAATATCAGTTTTGAAGAAAATCGACCGAACGGTTTAGGCGTTAGCGTTGACCACAGACGGACAGACGGACAGACGGACGGAATGCCGTCAATCGATTTTTAAGTATAAAGAAGCAACAAATCATGGATTTTGACCACACCACGAGATAGAGGATTTTTGTTTCTTAATTTAGCAACTGGTTTTATCCACTTATTCGTTTTCACGGCCCGGCAATTAATTTTTTTCCGCCGAAAATTGGCCATTTTTTCGCGCAGCATTACATAACTTTCCCTATACTACGTATATCACTCCGTGTATACGTACGTATACGGGAAAGTAAAACAATTGCACCGTTCTTAAGAAAAAATGGTTTCAAGAAAATAAAATATTGTCTATGGTTGACACAACATTGCGCACGAAATACTCATTTTCGTAAAATTGAACTTGACATTATCTGAAGATCTGCTTTTGATGAACATATTTAGTTAAGAAAAAACATTTTGTTCATAATTGTAGTTGTAGGAAGACGCCTAAAAATTTTGAATTTTTTCAATTTTCGAAAAATATGGTTTTCAACTATCATGAGTCTTTTACCATTCTCTGAAACATCCTTCACACTATCCAACAACAAAATTTAATCAAAATTGTTGATGTCATTTTTGAGAAAAAATTGTTTAAACCAAATTAAAAATTGCCTATATTTCACGCTAAATTATGCGAAAAGACTCAATATTTTGAAACATTGTACGAGTACATGACGTTATTTCAAAATCAATCTTTAAGGAATAGTTTTCATTAAGGGAAAAATCTCTATATTCATTATTTTAGTCGTAGGAAGATGCCGAAACATTTTGAACTTTTGCAATTTTTGAAAAATTAATGTTTTCAACAAGCATGAGACAGCAACATTGTCTTAAACTTTTTTCACACTATCAAACAACAAAATTTAATCAAAACCGATCAAACAATTTTTTTGAAAATGTCCCAGAAGCTTTATGTAAAGTATACCCATACTTAAAATATCGATTTCAAATTCAAGAGGAAGAGATTATCAATTTTAGAGAAAATACGCTGAACGGTTTAGCTGCTAGCGTTGTTCACAGTCACACATTCAAATGGACGGACGGGCGGACGGACGGAGACACGTTTTGCCGTCAATCGATTTTTCGGTATGAAGAACCCACAAAACACGGATTCTAGTTACAACATGTGTAGTGGATTTTTCCCTTAAATTTAGCAACTGTATTTATCAACTTTAGCCCAGCAAAGCTTGTGCCGAAAATTCGTTGCTTTTTCCAGCATCATTTTATGTCTACTCCGTAAGAGAGAAAGAGAAAAATTTTTACTCCAAGAAAGTAAAAAGTACTGGTAGATAAATCCAATAAGAATGTGTCAAACTGCGACCACTGGGAGTTCAAGATAATTCTGATATAATGATGGACAAATACACTCTTCAAATTCCAGAAATTCTTAGATGCCTACACGGGAATTAAAGAGAAAATTGAAACTTGTAGAACTATGTGATTTCTTCTTGTTTATTTTAACATGTTGCTTTAAGTTGGATGATAATATTTCGATGATTGGCTATCATCATCAAATGTCCCGTCTCAGAGTGAGAATTAAATAATTCATTCAAATGAAATAAAAATGTGGGAAAGAGATGTCAAGTTGCATTACTCTTTCAAAGTCAGTAGATCAATCTTGGTCACCGCGGGGAGGACGCGGAAGGGAGACAGAGAGACGTATGCGGACAAATATTGTTTTGAAAAAACAAACAAATGCCACATTGACAACTAGTTGCCAAAACGTGGTACCAACAAACGTGCTTGAAAGCATTCCATGTACTTCAAAATGCGTTTTTAAGACTTAATTTTCTTTTTCATTTTCAATCTCTTCCGGTAATGAACACTTTACCTATTAAACCTTTCTCCTCAAGTATTTAGTGCTGATGGCGCCCAAGAGATAAATATTATCACCAGTCACATGAAAGTAATATTGCACGATACCTTTTTACCAAAAGATTCGGGAGTCGTTATTTAAAATGCAAACTTTTCATGATATTAAACATTAGCTGAGGTTCAAACAAGCTTTAAAAGTACAAAGTATTTATTCCAGAAAATCAATTAAAATTTCACGACCATTCAAACGATTCTGTTTGTTTTCGTAATTGTAATAATAGCATTTGTAATTACAACACAAATCAAAATTTGGCATTGGAGCTTCTGAATTTCACAACAGACTACAAACGTGATCATTTTCGACGTTTCATTAGGACTTTGGCCTCTCAATTATAGGCTTCTGAACGGAACAGGAACGTCACAACGATTAGTCAAAATTGCCATTTCGTGTTCGGTCACCGCTACGCAGGTATCCTCAATGGACGCTGAGTGGGTTTCCTAGCTCCGAAACGAGTTCATTAATAAAACATCCTCACGAGACCTGCCGTACGTTGGCGCAACTGGACGCCTGAACAATTCAGGTCCACTTCATCTGGTGGCGGCCTCTGGCACCGATGCGTCCCTCCGCCCTCGCGAACCTCTGGTCCGGCGATCGACACGCGTGTTCATGGTTTCTTCATTGCGACAAACCTCGTCGGCCGGAGAGCCCAGTGGCCAAGTTAGCGTTTGCGCCGCCCGGGGCGCCGCTGATTTCTGATGCTCTCAGATGAAAAGAGAAAGACTAGCAAAGGCACGTGACAGTGGAGTGTGACGTACTGGAGTGAATGACACAGATACTACGTTGAAGATAACAATATTTACATTTATTTACAAGAACTTAACAATTAAATAATTTTACAAATACTATTTAAACCTCGGCAATCTTTTTCT
Source organism: Acheta domesticus (assembly GCA_031308135.1). Lineage (NCBI taxonomy): Eukaryota > Metazoa > Arthropoda > Insecta > Orthoptera > Gryllidae > Acheta > Acheta domesticus. Next base: position 172,428,752 of record JAHLJT010009419.1, read on the forward strand.
TCCCCTTAGCCGCGAAAACCACGCGACCGTTCCTAGGCCCTAGAGCCCAGTGCCACTGCTCGAAAGCAGGTACAACGTGTGAAGCGATGCAATCAGACGTTAAGTCCCCGGTATCCACGTACCTACATGGCCTGGCGCCGAAAACCGGTCTCCCTCCCGGAAACCACGTGCTGGAGTGCACTGGAGATCCCACCCAGTCACTCGGCTAACAACCTCTACGACTCTATGTGAATCTCCGCGAGTGGAGAAAGCGCCTACCTTATATACACCCCCGTCTCCCCCATCCGGCGTCATGTTGTCGGCGTCCCCAGCCTCGATGGCTAGCCAATTCCAGAGGTGTTGAACAACCGTCCCAGACTCGCCACTAACCTTTCTCAACTCTTTGTTTGTGTAGGATGTTTCCTGGAGCTGCCACATCCTGTCGGTCGCCCCTTTATTTTTAGCTCAATGTGCGCCCTTTCACTACAGCTTCCGGTTCAGGTATGCCGCTCGCTTGCAAACGTTGCCACGACGCCACACTGGATACTACTTTGATACTCATCTGGGATTTTTAGGGGTCCGGATCTGACATTCCAGCGGGGGAGGAATACATATGGGACTAAATGTGTAAGAAGTTGAAGTGCTTTGAATCAATAAATATTCACTCGTTTGACTCCAACCTCTGTCCCCACGCCGTGAATTTGAAGAACTTCCAAGACCAAAGAGTCCGTCGAATTACTGCCAATAAGAAGTAATTCTAATAAATTCAAGGCGAGGTAAGAGAATCATCAGAATCCTTTATAGAAAATTGCAAATAACGGATGTTTCTAAGGTATTTAAAAAACTATCAATTAAAAATGAAGCCTATTCTTTTTCGTATATATTTTTTTTATCTTCCAAAATTCCTATTCAACAACTTGACATTGACAATTCAATTTGACATTCTGACAATAAAAAATGAACATGTTTTTCTTGACAGTCTTTTAAAATAAAACATATCTCTTCAACATTTGATAAAAATTCGTCATTGTTTCTTGATTATTCAGGTTTGGAATTCTAATTTCAATCATTTTGGAAAATTAAAATGTATAAGCAGTTTTTAATGTTCAAGGATTTCTCAATAATTGTTAAGTCTAACTATTGAACAATTGAATGTTTAGAACACTTCAAATATCGATTCATGAGTGCTCTGCATTCTCATAAAATCCATATATTCAAAAGCACAAAAAATCCAGTAATAGTAATGAATTTCAGTCACATCTCAATGGGCTATAGATAAGAGGTTCTTGAATTTTTTAAACATTCTAGCTCACACACTCACTAAGAGTTTATGTAATACTCCCAAGATTGATTTTTTCTAAATACTGTTTAAGTGTTATTTCAGTTTTATGTCATTCTTTATTTATTTAACAAAATCTTTAAATGTACACAGGAAAAAATTCTTTGAAAGTGAAAACAACTCTATTTGTAGTAAAACAAACAGTGAATTGTTAGTAACTGTAAACTGATAAAAAGAGACCCAACGTTCTAGAGGATTTTTTCACTTTTAAGATTACTTTTTCAAGTCTGACATGGAAATTGAATCCTTTGCAAGCGTATCGCATATTCCAGGGAGTATGGGTTTTTCGCTTTAACTCCCCACCCAAAAGAACGTAGCTCCAAACGTCCAAGATAATGGAACACAGAATAAGATCTGATGAAAAACACGATTACTGCAGAAATCTACATAAAATTGTTTTTCAAACACAAGCACGCACAAACAAACACAAGCGCAACAACAAATAATATGATCTCGTATACCACTACAATAAATTCAATCACTACCCGCACTAGAGAACAAAGACATCAGAATCAATTAGTTACATTTCTCAGTCAAAGTCGAAATTGTTTCATTGTTTTCACATTTTTCTGCGTCTCCTGGGTATCCTTTCACCAGCCGGAGGCTACCTGGTTTTCTGCATCTTTTGGGAATTAGTAATAGTACATATATATTTGTATTTTTTCCGACTGGATATTGGACTGGAAACTACATAGACTGTTTTAAATTTCTGCACGCATTGCACGTAGTAATATAGATGTTTTTGAATTTTCCCTTAGTTCCTGGGTATCTAACGGTACATTGAAATACCTTTTGTGGCGTCATGGCCGGGGCCGTAACAAGAATACACAGACGTGAACGGTTGAAAATATTGAATATTTATTCACAATGTGTACCGACACCTGAAATTCCTATTTACAAAATTTACAATGAATTTTATAACCGACCGTTACTAGAAAGAACTTTTACCGGTCACCACGACCGCTCTCCTCACGTCACGACGCATGCGCGCCGGCTTCCTCCCCTTGCCTCCGTAGCCAGCTCATCGACGTGCCTCGAGCCGCACCACTCACGACGACCTACGCACGAGCCCCAGAACAGAAGAAAATGTTTTCGTCTGTGCCGTCTTATATAGCTTCTGGCCAGCCTGCCGGTCAGAATATCCACGGGGTTCACAAACTTGTCTCCATGGCAGCGCACGGGGTTCACAAACTTGCCCCCATGGCAGCGCACGTTTCCTTGTCGCTTCCTCGTCGCCCAAATATAGCCTTGTCTTGCGAAGCGTCCCTTCAGCACGCGCCCGCAACTATTTCCCATTTCGACACTCTGAAATGCACGACTAATTTTCTACAAGGCGACTGTTATGACGCTATACCCTCTAATAGCTGAATACTTCAAAGTTTACTTCACATTTCTGCGCGCATTGCAAATTAGAAATAGATATTTTCCCTGATCGTCATCCCGATGTCCATTGCCCGCAGCGGGGCGTGTCCCGCGCGTTTACGAGGTGTCTGGAAGGGCCCATGAATGACCAATGGGCTATCGCGCTTCTTCGGCGGGCGCTTTCGCGCGACCTAAAATTCGGCTCCGTCGTGAGAAGTCGCCGGTGACGCGTGGGCGACGGGGAAGCCGGAGCAGCGGTCACGACCGCCATCTTTACGACGTCATTACGCGCGCAATAAAAGAGCAGCGGCGGCCGCGGGAGAGGCCGCGTCGAACTGCTTGACACGTCTTAACAGGCGCCGTAACGCTGAGTGTGTGTGGGGACGGGAAAGGGCGAAGATGTCGTGGAGACGGTTTGACAAAATTTAACCCGGGAGTGCTCGCAGTAGATCTGCGAGATCCAAGCCAGGTCAGTTTTGTGTTCGTGAGTTACTGCGATGCATTCGGCGTCTGGTATTTCACGTATCCCTTCATTGTACTTTTCTGAGAACGCCTGGCTTTCTATTTTTTTTTCCTTTTTTTCGATGGTTTCATTTCCCGTGAGCAAGCTGAAACTTGATCACTGCGCTGCGCGATGTCTGTCAGATACGTTGTATACACTGGCGCCAGTGCATAGGGCGTAAGCGATAGCATCATTATATTATTTTCAGGCGTGTCCAAGACAAGTGGACGATTTATTAACAATTGCATTGAGAGACATGTACAAATCAAATAAAATACGTATTTCAGTTAATAGAGTTTCAGATCATTCCCATTCATGAAAAGTTTCAGCTATATCTGAGACTTACATTGTGGTCACTGGCGTGAGTCTACAAATTACGGGCACTCCCGGGTTAAATTCGAGAAGTATTATTCTCTTTATGACTTATATTTTAATGCTTTGACTGACTGTCTTGGCACTTAGCATTTTTTTCTCGAGACAGTGGGCTGCATGCGAGATGAACATTCAAGCGTATTTAGGATAATATTTCGAAAATATTATCCTGAATTAGGATAATATTTTCATTACATTTATGTATTTCAGGATAGTAGTATTCTGAAAGAGAATTTATTTGAAGCTTCACAGTTATTAGCGGAATTGGAACACAAAATTTCCTAACGTGACCTACTAACATACTGAACCTGAAAATAATGAAGTTTTCAAAACGTATATATGTTGTAAAACTCATAAATTTAAAAAATATTTCGAAAATATCAGGAACAAAAGTACTCTTGTAGTTGTTTTTTCCACAATATGTCAACGCATACGATGCCTTGTTACTGCGTTGTTCTGCCTCCTCTGATTCAGTCTTCCGAATATACTTAGTTTCAAGAAAAATCTGATAGTAGTGGTGGGAGTCCCGTTCGACTTCCGGGCAGCCGAGAGGAAGCGGTGATGCGATGCTGCTTCCCTTGACCCGGTCAGCGGACTCGTTCTTAGCGGCTTCTTGAAGTCGTTCTCCCAGTTTGTTCAGATGAGATACTTTTTGTTGATGGAATCGGACACAGGGTTTCTGTTTTTATTTCTTTTAAAATAATCCCTTCTTATTTTTGATGCCTCAACATTTTGTTCTTGGTTTTGTGATATAAATGTCATATCAACTTTCAAAATGATTCCATGTTTCATATTGATTAAATAAGAATCAGTTGTGAACAAAAAAAGAAAATAACCTTCACATCCACAAAGTTAAAACAAAATTGTGACTGATATAATAGATTCCTGAGTGTTTGACGTACGTACCCTGTTCAGCAATACCCAAACGAAGATTAACGATAACTGATAATGGTAAAAAATAGTCAATACGCGCATAAAATGCCAAAAGTATCAATTAAGTCTTTCAGATAATCCATGATAATTTAGGAGGACTTCTAATTATTTTCTTCTACTGTTCCTCTCTCTTTCCCCTTCTTCGTCTTCGTCTTCTTCTTCTTCATTCTCCTCTTCCTCTTCTGCTCTAAGTTCTAAGTATCTTCCTAAGGTGCAGGTCTAGTGGCTTTAAAATACTTTGTGCCGAATGTGGTGTGTTCCTTATAACTCGAACCAATCCAATTTTGCTTCATCTCAGAGGTTGTATAAATTCTTACACAGATTTTGTGGAAAAAATCTCAAGAGATCCGATAACTATGGTTATGACTCGTTCAAATATTATTATTATTATTATTATTATTATTATTATTATTATTATTTATGTCTGTTTATATTATTATTATTAATATTTTTACATCCTTGCCTTTTTCCATTTCTACGAGATCGGCGCTAAGGGGGGCAAGCTCATTTTTATTAATTTTCCACTCATTCCATTTTTACACTTATTTGGCGATCATTTTACAGCCTGATGCCCTCCCTGGCTCCGACAGGGAACACACAAGCACATTACACATAGACAACACACACAATTACGAAACACTCACAACCATTCCCGAGATCCCACGGTCTTTCTAAACACACGATCCTTCAGTCCGAGATCACCTTGTCACTACTGCCTTATCAATCTCGGCCACCCGGATGGGCCTTATTATTTAATAATTTTATTAATAAATATTTTGTGGCAATACATCCCGGAACATCAAGAGTTCCTTTCTCCACCCTCAACTGTTTTAGGTCACTGACTTGGTTGCAATTAATTGACTTATAAGTCATAAAAGGATTTCCTCTCTGAATCTTGATATCTCCATTTCAACTTCCCAAAGTTAAATGATGCAGACCTAAGAACAGAATCCTATTTTAACGACGCGCGCCAGCTTATTGCATTCCAAAGAACACACGCATGAAATTCGAATACACTTCTGTGAAGAAGGATAATAGAGGGATGGGGAGGAAAGACCTCGTGACGTCATTCTTAATTCGCGGAGCGCCGGCGAGGGACGGGGTGATCGGGGGCGAGGACAAATGATGCGTCAGACAAGGGACGCAGTGTTGCCAAATAGGGGATTTTTATCCGAAAGAGGAATTACTTGCGAGGAGAAAATGAAGTAAAGAAAGTATTCCGAAGAATTTTGAGGAAAGGTTTACTACATAAAATGCACTGACAATATTTGCAACCGTTACAATAAGATAGTCAGTTTATTTTTCACGATCAGGATGAAGAGATACTGAATATGGACTATAACACTTTTGAGGATAATGTAATTGGTCGTATGTAATGTGAACGGAATAAAGAATTCATCTTTTGTGGGTCCTTGGAACCGAAAAATCTATTAAAGGCGAAACATCTGTGTGCTCGTGAGTGGTCAACGCTGTCGCCTGAATAGTTCAGCCGTTTTTCTCCAAAACTGATATTTCCCGATAGATCTGAACGAACTTAAGAATTCGGGAGTTTCAAACGGATATTTTGAATTTTTAAGGGTACTTTACACTTTCAAAATTTTCTAAAAAATGATACCAAATGTTTTGATTAAACTTCGCCCTCCAATTGTGCAAAGACGCTGAAGAAAATATTGCAGATCCCCTGTTTGTTGGAACCCCAGATTTTTCGAAAAGTGCACATTTTTGCGGGCCTCTTCCTACAACTATAATATTGAAGATATAATTGTTTTTTTAATGCAACCTGTTCTTTAATAACAAATCTTGACATAACTTCGTGTAGAATTTTTTGATCAGTACTTTTCGTGCAATTGTGTGTAAAATACAGACAATTTTATTTTTTAAAACAATTTTTTTCTCAAAAATTGCTAATTTTTTCTCATATGTATCAAGAGACGGTAAAAATACGATGCTAGTCCCACATTCAGCGATCTCTCCGTTTTTTTCGAAATTTGCAACAAGTTAATATTTCAAAATTCTAACCAAAAATCTGGGGTTCCAACAAACAGGGGATCTGCAATATTTTCTTCAGCGTCTTTGCACAATTGGAGGGCAAAGTTTACAGATTTTTGCTTTAGCCAAAGACTGTTGTAAAAATTCAACTCATTAAAAAACGTTATGCACGCTCTTTTGAAAAAACGAGTGCATTTCGTGTAACTTGTGTCTGAAATTCATGAAATTTCTAATATTTTTTCAAAAACCGCTCCAAATTTTTCTTCGAACGTATTTTACTAGATGGAGAAACATATAAAAGAATGGCGCGGGCCTAATTTTCGTTGAACTCTCTGAATTTGCGAAAATTGTTAATTTTTAAAAATAATGCGAGAAACTATGTGCTGTTGAGCATCACTATTTAAGGAAATACGAGGGTTTTTGTGGGCATTGAGCGTACACAATTTACCCATTCTTATATGCGATATCTGGATTATGACGTTATAGAAATAGATACTAATAAAGGAAGCAAGAATAGTCACGTGAAATTCAGGAAATTAAAAAATATTGTCAGCCACAGCTACAGATATGAATACATATACAAGTTTTTATTAGAACAAAAATGTTTCTTGAGACAAAATTAAATGTTCATTACGAACCATGCATACTATTTTTCATTTTCCAGTAGTTTTGGCATTTCAGGTATCTTTCAAAACTGCAGATACAAATTAGATTGGAATTCGCATTAGAAATAGTTTTGCTCCATAAATTCATTAATTTTGTGTTTAATTTGAATGTCTTAATTTTGTCTGGAACAAATAATTTTAGAATACATTTGAGGATCAATTTTGAAAAATCTAACTAGAAATAAAATACAGTAGAATTCATAATTAACATTCTCTCACTTGGAGTCAAACATTATACGCTAAAATTTCAGAAAAGCTAATTTGAGAATAACAAAACAGAAGTTTCAATTTCTATTAAATAAAACAAATGTTGTATCGGCATTTGATTTATTTTCAAAACTTTGAATACTTTTTAAAACTTTTCTTTGCAGTAGTTTTGTATTCCAATAATATTTACAAAAGTAGATATATTTTGGCAATTTTGTGTTCTTAAGTATTATTTAGGAACAATTTACGGATGTGCAACTAATTTACTAAAAAGTTTGAAAATAAAAATTCCTTTCATCGTACAATATTCAATACAATACAATTCGTATAATATACAATAGTAGTAGTAGTAGTAGTAGTAGTAGTAGTAGTAGTAGTAGTAGTAGTAGTAGTAATAGTAGTAGTAGTAGTAATGGAAATCGAGATCAGTCGGATGTGGGGCGTAAAAGCACAGGTCGCACCGATAGTTATCGGAGCTCAGAGATTTGTTCCGCAATATTTGTGTAAGAACGTGTCTATACTCACAGGTAATTGAAAAGACTGGGAAGTGCAAGAAATTGCTTTATTTGGAATAGCCCACATTTTGCGCAAAGAATTGTAGAGGCACCGACAGTCCCTAGATCTGCTCCTTAGGTGGTTGGTTGCAACCTGGAGTAGATCATATATTCAGCCGACTCATAACATCTTTAGTCATGATGTAGTGGAATAATAATAATAATAATAATAATAATAATAATAATAATAATATTGAGCAAGAAATTCGCACCATGGATTGAGCAAGAAATTCGCACCATGGATCGAAAAAACCAGAAAACTGTTAACAATGCATCATGTTTCCCACCCTCGAGCTGATATACATAGACTTTATGTGTCACGTAAGGAAGGAGGAAGAGGCCTCAGACAAATTGAAGCCTCCTGGCACAACGCAATAGTCGTGTTGGGGAAGTATGTAGTCAGCCATCAAGATGACAGGTCAGGTCATGAAATCTGACCGAAGAATGGGAACAGAGGCATTGTTAGTGTAGCATGAAGCATTGCGAAGAAAACTAGACAAGACACGTCGAATAACACAGACACTGAACTTCTGATGCTGCTAAACATGAAGTGTGAGACACAAAAAATGTTAAAGAAATCGTGGAGAGACAAACCACTCCACGGACAATACCTAAAAAGAATGGACAAGGTGCAGATCAATAAAGATCAATCATTTATGTGGCTTAAAAGGGGAAGGATGAAGCCAGAATCGGAAGCACTTGTAATAGCTGCCCAAGATCAGGCCTTGAGAACACGACATTATGATAAAGCGGTTCTCAAAATTTCCCAAGATGATAAATGCCGCATTTGCCAGGAGCAAGTAGAAACCATTGATCATATTGTCTCAGCTTGTCCAATCCTAGCAAAGACCGAATACCTGAAAAGACATGACAGGGTGTGTAGCTACCTCCACTGGCAGATCTGTACCGCACTCGAAGTCCAAACACATGCCCCAAGTGGTACGAACACTCACCAAAACCGGTGACGTCTGTTGGATTGTGTACGATATTGTACGACCAACAAATTCAAACTGATCGCACGATAGCGGCAAACAAACCGGATATAGTTATCCGCGATTTGGCGAAAAAATCGTGTTTACTTATCGATGTTGCTGTACCTTGTGATCAAAACGTCGTTACCAAGGAGGCAGAGAAACGTCTTAAATACAAGAGTTTGGAAATCGAGATCAGCCGAATGTGGGGCGTAAAAGCACAGGTCGTCCCGATAGTTATCGGAGCTCTGGGATTTGTTCCGCAAAATTTGAGTAAGAACTTGTCTAAACTCCCTGGTAATTCAAAAGACTGGGAAGTGCAAGAAATTGCTTTATTTGGAACAGCCCACATTTTGCGTAAAGTATTGTAGAGGCACTGATAGTCACCGGATCTGCTCCTTAGGTAGCTGGTTGCAACCTGGAGTAGATCATATATTCAGCCGACTCATAACATCTTTAGTCGTGATGTAATGGGAAAATAATAATATTACAATGCCCTTATTAGTGGCGAGACTCAGGCTTTCAGCCTAATAAGTTACATATATTGTTACATGAAGAAAGTTAATAGCGAAATATGAGGCTACAATCAAAGCAAAACCAGCAGTATAATCATAATAGTCTTCAAGCAATATCTCCAAATCTCGAACTCTGAGAAGGAAGAATTATTATTATTGTGCGAAGAGTAAAGAAACAGTTTTCACTGTCGTGATCGTAAAGTAGCACGAACAATAAACACTTGAATTTACTGTCTAAGTGGAGGATATTATTATCGAAGCACAAATAGTTTCATGGTTATTCAGCTCAAGGTGAATAGAACTCAAGGTTCTTCATGGCAAGAAGAAGCAATCAGGTATGTAATTTACAGTATAATGAAGTTACTCAAAAGATAATTCAGGGTGAAGGTCAACAGAATGGTAACTGACTTCCGTATATTATGAATAGTATAAAAGTAACTTGAATACTGTAAAGATATAAGGAGATTACGTTATTTCAGTGTTACAAAAGTTATCATACGTCAATCCACTGTACCAAGCAAAGGATAATTATATTATGGCCACTTTTGAAAAGCAAAATTTCGATAAGGAAGAGTGCGGCTTTCATTACTTAAAGTATAGTACTGTCGATACTTTCTTCTCACATGTCTTTTACTACAATGTGGTTACAGAAATGAAACAAATAAAACACGATCAATGTGTATGGTGCAAAATATTTTCTATTTGCAAATATTTGCATTTACGATTTCCGGTAATTCCTCCCACACCAGGAAATATGAAAGAAACAACTGAAGTTTTGTAACCGAAGCAGGAAAATTCCAGCAACATTCTGCCTACAACACTGCCGCCAACCATCCCGGTGACCCAAAAACTCCTCCGGCCTGCCGGTGGGCCTGCCCTGGCGACGCGACGGCCCCGCAGGGGATTCCGCGGTGGCCGCGGCGGCAGGCAGGGCGTCCGCTCACGCGCACCGGAACGCCCCGCCAGCCGCCTCACCCCTCGCCGACGCTCACCGCGGGCGCTCGCGTCCCCGCCCCCGCAGACTCACCCGCCGCCACGCCACGCCCCGCCGACCTACGTTGGCCTCACGTCGGCCTCACGTCGGTTACTATCTGAAAACACCATCCGTCCTCTTCGGGGTTGGCTGTGTCGTTGTCCCTTCCGATCGCTTTCCCGCCTATTCCTTCCCGGCCACTCTTTCCCTCCCATTCCTCTTCCTCTCCCTCCCTTCCCCTCCATCCCATCCCCTCCATCGCATCCCCCCATCCCGTCCCCTCCATCCCCATCCTCTCTATCCCGTCCCCTCCATTCCTTCCCCTCCATCCCTTCCCTCCATCCCTTCCTCCATCCCTTCCCTCCATCCCTTCCCTCCATCCCTTCCCTCCATCCCTTCCCTCCATCCCTTCCCTCCATCCCTTCCCTCCATCCCTTCCCTCCATCCCTTCCCTCCATCCCTTCCCCACGTCTCTACCCTCCCGTCGTTTTGCTCTTCTGTCCCCCCTGTTCTTCCGTCGTCTCCGCCCGCATGTTCCCGCCCTCCCGTCTCTAGCGTTTCGTCTCCGCTCTCTCATCCTTCCTTAATTTCCTTCGCCCATGTCCTTTTCCCACCCGCCGACGTTCCATCCAGTTTCCATCGCTTACGCCGCTGATGTTGCTGTCATCGCAGCTGAGCACGTCGTCATCGCCCATCAACATCATCTCCTACATCGCGATCTCAGGTAAGAATCTGGGGTATGAACACCGCCACTTCCTTTGATAAAACACGCTACCCTAACTAATGACCATAGGAGTAGACGCACTCGGATACACGAACTAATCAATCATCCCAACGTGCTCGCAACCCACCCTTCTCAGTCCCTGCCCCTGTCCTACCTAACGAGAACTTCCGGCTCGCTAGCGCCACCGTTTCGCCACCGACCTACACCCCTTTCTCCCCCCTCCCACCCTCAACGCAACTTCCGCGTTCCCGCGCTCTTCCCGTTCCGCGGCGCCTCCGCCCTCGCCCGGCGCGCTCCCACAGCGGTTAACACGGGCGCTAACGCCGCCGTCGACCCCGCGCCGCTCAGGCTTCGTTTGGCGCGCGGCGCGGCGTGGCGCGGCATGGTGCGGCGTGGTGCAGCGTGGTGCGGCGTGCTGGGGCGTGGTGGGGCGTGGCGTGGCGAGGCGTGGCGTGGTGCAGCGTGGTGCGGCGTGCTGGGGCGTGGTGGGGCGTGGCGTGGTGCGGCGTGGTGCAGCGTGGTGGGGCGTGGCGTAGCGCGGCGCGGCGCGGCACGGCGGGGCGGGGCGGGACGGGGCGGGTACGGTGGAGCGGGGCGGGGCCGGGCGAGGGGAGGCGAGGCGGGGTGGGGCGAGGCAGGGCGGGGAAGGGCGAGGCGGGGCGGGGTAGGGCGGGACAGGGCGGGACAGGGCGGGGCAGGGCGGGGCAGGGCGGGGCAGGGCGGGGCAGGGCGGGGCAGGGCGGGGCAGGGCGGGGCAGGGCGGGGCAGGGCGGGGCAGGGCGGGGCAGGGCGGGGCAGGGCGGGGCAGGGCGGGGCAGGGCGGGGCAGGGCGGGGCAGGGCGGGGCAGGGCGGGGCAGGGCGGGGCAGGGCGGGGCAGGGCGGGGCAGGGCGGGGCAGGGCGGGGCAGGGCGGGGCAGGGCGGGGCAGGGCGGGGCAGGGCGGGGCAGGGCGGGGCAGGGCGGGGCAGGGCGGGGCAGGGCGGGGCAGGGCGGGGCAGGGCGGGGCAGGGCGGGGCAGGGCGGGGCAGGCGGGGCAGGGCGGGGCAGGGCGGGGCAGGGCGGGGCAGGGCGGGGCAGGGCGGGGCAGGGCGGGGCTGGGCAGGGCGGTGCAGGGCAGGGCGGGGCAGGGCGGGGAGGGACGGGGAGCGACAGGGCGGGGCGGGGAGGGACAGAGCGGGGCGGGTGGGGCGGGGGAGGGCGGGGCGGGGAGGGACGGGGAGAGGCAGGGCGGGACGGGGAGGGACAGGGCGGGGCGTCGTGTGGCGTGGCGTGGTGGGGCGTGGCGCGGCGCGGCGTAATGCGGTGTGGCGCGGAGCGACAAAGGTCGCGCCGCGCAAATGCCAGCCCGCGCCGCCGAGCGCCGCTTTGAGCGCCCGACTGACCGGCGCGCCCCCGGCGGCGCCCTGCGGTACCCGCGCCCGCCAAAGGTCGCGCGCAAAGTGCTCGCCCCGAAAAGGGGTTGCGGATGCACCCGCGGACTTCGCACGCGATTGGAAATCAGTGGCGGCCGATGGGTTGCCGATGAAGAGGGGCGGCGTATAAGCCCGAACTATCACGTACATTTTACCTCTTCGAAATATTTCTTTAACGAGAAAAACTGTATCATGTAGTGTACAACCGATTTGCAGGCATTGGGATTTTAATCTTTGTCCAAGACCACTTTTATATGGATAACGGAAGATACAATTGTGCTCTCGCGAAAGTGAGATATTGTTTACAAATTATTTCCAGCAAAGAAAACAATAATTATGAAATGGTGAGGGTAAGTAAGGGTAAGTATTCTTAGCCAAGTTACTAGGACCGGACTGGGACGAACAAAACCCTAAAAGCAGCACACTGCCCCCACCCAATTTCCAATATCCTCACTTGTTCTTAAGCTTCCATTGCTTCGCGTGCCCTAGCTACGGATGGACTCGTGTTAGTCCACGATACGACCTATTCTAAACACATTTTATGTTTTGCCTAGGTGGACCCCTAAAACTAAATTCGTCCTCAAAAATTACGCTGTTGTATGCACAAATTAAACGAGTCGATTTATTGAAAGTTGAATACTTTCTGCAACTTTTACCAAAGTTGGGGTTTTCTGTGGAAGGCGCCGTCCTAGAGCCCTTAATGGCCAGTCGCCATTGTTGGAAATATGTCTGTACAATTTTAACAGTGTTCCGTGAGACCTATGTAAGTGTTCTGTCTCAGTCTTGATGGCGATTTCTCATGACGAAACTATGTTACAATAAAAATAAAGAATCAATGTAAAATATAATAAAAACAAATAACCAATTTATACATTCCAATTTCCTTGTCATTGTCATGATTGGAAAATTGATTTGGATCATTTTTATAATAAATTTAGGACCATCTTCGATTAAAAAAAAGGAAAATATTTTATCATTCAATGTCATTTTCATTAAACAGCTTAAAATAATTTAATATTTTAACTATTAATGAAAGCTGATACAAAATGCCGTCAACTCATTCCGAAACAGATTCCGCAGTCTCGCTTTTGTTCTAACTTAAATATTACTGCGTCTAAATGTATTCCGAATGCTTGTGTTTTTTCTAAAATAAAAAGTATTCTGGGTGTAAGTCCAGATTCAAGTAACTTCTATCAGAAACCAATATGCATTAGAGAAGGCTTGGGCCACGCGTCAGATTCCCAATTAGGTTTCGTTCCATTTTGTTGTCATTAAGTTTGAATCGCATCCTTCATGCATTAATAAAAGTAAGGTAACACCACGTGTTGATCCGTGCGAAAAAAAAATTAACTTCAACCCACTACGACAAGTGCGTTTTCACACAATGTCCACCAATAGTTCGACATATCTGATCCAAAAAAATTTAGTGATTATAGTTATTTATGTATTTTTGAGGCATTACATTTTTAAGTTAAGATGGATAGCGGGATAACTTACAATTGTTCATTGCAACATACATCTACGGCCCTAGGTAGACATATATTTCAATTTCTACATTACAACTCTGTGTTCTCAAGGAATAGTAATTGTATTGTTCCAAAATTTGTAAACGTCCCTCACTTCGTCAGTTTTGGAGAATGAAAAATTTTTTTTTTTGATTTTTCTACTTTTCATACCGTGGATAAGTAGTGCTTTTTGATTGTAACGTTTCTACAGTTTTGCCTTTTAAACGATGTACTCTCATAAGTTCAGCTAGTGAGTAATAAATACATTTGTGCTCGTCACTCTGTTATCCGGAAATTGTTCTTGTTATTTTTGTCAATTAATGAATAAGCGGGACAATGGAAATATGTCTACGACTTGATCCTGGGAAATGCAGATTAATTTAAATTGACTTCAGAGTCGTGAAGTAAGGTGCAGTAAACTACAGCAACCCAAATAAAAAAGTCTTCTACACAAACATCCAGGGTGTATTGGGTGCAGATGTTTTCAGAAAAATGTTTCACTTTGCATCTTTTCCTTCAAGTGTGTTTGCTTTGGCCCCACAACCAATTGTGCTTCTACCTCTTATGAACAAACATCATCGACAAAGTCGTATAATATTTCATTGGGAGAACGATCAAACATCCTTCATGACTGCATAACCATTTTGTGTGTGGACGATAACTCATTCCAAACCTGCTTTACCCACTACCTCAAACTCACCCAGAGAGGCTAGAAGAAGAGTTAGTAATATCGGTGTCGAAAAAGGGCAATGAATATGTAATGAGATTGCAACACATTTATCACGTGTTAATTGTACGAATTCAAAAGTCTTTGTTCCCAATGTGCAGCGCTAGGCCCCATCATAACAGCAGCTTGCCGTATAAAGCATTTCACCCCCTCGACAACAAAGCTTCCGTGAGCGAACCGTCTCTACTACATATGGCACTTCTTCCTTCGACTTATACGCGCCAATAACTTCAGCCCGCATAATACGAGGTCTTTTCCAAAGAGGTCTGTTAGCAGCTGCTCAACGGCTGCAGCGGATGTGATCCCGCTAAGGGCTTCGCCGAAGGGACCTTAAAGGGCGCGCCCGCCGCGGAAGGCACCCTTTCGCCCGGATTGCGTCGCGCGCGCGCGCCCGACCGCATGTCCCCGCATCTGAGCGCGCGCGGCTCGCGTTTTAATCTCTCCCTCCTTCCCCGCGGCGCGCGATAAATCTTTCGCTCTCTCCTCGATAAAACGCCTCCCCTTCCGCCCCCTTTCCATCCCCTTCGCGGCGGCGGTCGCCCCCTTGGGATTCGGAAGGCACCTCGCAGCTCGTCCCGGGGGACTTGATGGCGCCCTGCGACGCGTCGCCGAATTAATTTGCATTTATTGCCGCGTGAGAAGAAGCGGCGTGCAGATGACCGACGAGGAAAGTGGGCGGGGTTAGAAAGGGGAGATGCGTGATACGAGCGGGCGAGTGGGGAGTAGAATAAGACTGGCATGCGATGCGAATGGGTAGTTTGGAGAGTAATTTGAGCGAATAAAGAAGTGAAATGGGCGTTCGAGTCCTTGAATGACGGTTGGCTAAAATGTGTATTCTGCATGTGGAAAAAAGCGGCAATGTAATGGAACGTCGGGTGAGCGAAGGGACAGGCAGGTGGGAAACTGAAGAGCGATAATGATCCAGAGAAATAAGAATAAACGGTACAGAAACGAAATCCGAAAACAAGAAAATGATACGGAAAAAGCAGCAGGTGAAAGAGCACACGAAGTGAACGAACGAAATGGAACAAATAATGAACAACAAAAAGGAAGTGAGTGCGGAAACATTGATTGGAAGAGGAGAGACAATGAAGAAGGAAAAAAAGAAGAGAAATAGTAAGAGTAACATCAAAGAGAAAGATGACAGGAATACTGAATGAAACTCCATAATTGCATAGCGCACATCAAGCATTCTTTAGTATAAATGCAAAACATATACGTGGTTAGATACGATAGTGCGAGTGTTAAACACGAGAACAGTAAATGGGCTAAACAAAATGCTAAACTAACTGTCGCTCCAAAAAGGGGAAGATAGGAGGGCAATATGAAACTAGGAGAGTGAAGGCTCTATACCTTATGTGCAGAGCACGAGCACTTCAGAATGAAACATGAAGTGGATTGAAGGTCAAACGGGTGAGAAGGGTAGCGGGCAAGAGAACAATGGCGACGAGGGAGACTAGCATTCCTACAAGTGGGCCTGCGGATTGGTGTGGCTTCGGGAGGGGGGAGCGGGATGGGGCGTTGGGTGAGGCGGGGAGGACCTGGTGGAGAAGGACGTGGAAGAATGAATGGATCGGGCGAGGTGTCGTGCCGAGACGGGTGGGACGAAGTGAGGCGAGGTGGACGAGGGTGAGCCGGATGTAATGGGAGTAAGAAGGAAGGAGCATGTGGAAGATTCGTGACGGCGGCGAGAGCGGAACGAGGCAGAGTGGGGCGGAACATGGCGAAGCGGACGGTACGGTGTGTGACAGTGCAATAGAATGAGACGAGAATGGTGGGACTAGCAGAGAGGTGCGAGGCAGAGGCGCAAGGAGGCGATGCAAGGTGAACCGGTGGAGCGGGGAGAGACTCGAAGTGATCTGGCGGACGGTGTGATCGAAGCGAGGTGTCGTGCCGAGACGGGTGGGAGGCAGCGAGGCGAGCTGGGTAAAGCGCGATGCGAGGCGGCGCGGAGTGGTGCTGATCGGGGCGGAGAGGTGGCTGGCGGGTCAGACCTCGGCGGGGTGGAGCGCGGTGGGGAGAAGGGGATGGATGGATTGATTGATTGTGATTCCGGGCGCGTTAACTACAGAGTTCATTGGTCCCGGAAGTGTAGTGCGTGTTTTTTCCTCGAGAGGTGGCGGTGATTTTTCTCCCGCCGGATGGCGAGATCCGGCGCCGACCTCCCGTCGACTAGCGGGGTTTTCCCCTTCAAACAGGTATCTCCCACCAGCGGGGCACCGCCCCAGCCGGACAAGCACTAAGCCACCGACCGGTCTCCTGGCATGTGTGGTTGTGTAGTGCATGTTAGTGCAAGTGTCTGTGTGTGTAAGGAGTGAGGATAGGACAAGGAAGAGGAAGGAAAGATCGCGCGCGGTCCATGACCCGTTTGTTAGGGTACTGTTCCGGCATTCGCCTGGTGTTGATCGGAGAAACCGCGGAAACCTACCGATCAGAGCAGCCAGCCGCTAGAATTCTCCAGACAGCGACTGAATTCGACCAAGCTGAAAAGCGGGGGCGAGCGGGGAGGAGCGGAATGGGACGGGACGGATACGAGCGAGGTGGGGCAGGGCGGTGCAGGGCGGTGCGGGGTGAGGCAGGGCGTTGCGGGGCATGGCAGTGCGGGGGGGGCGTTGCGGGGCGGGGCAGGGCGTTGCGGGGCGGGGCAGGGCGTTGCGAGGAGGGGCAGGGCGGTGCGGGGGGGCGTTGCGGGGCGGGGCGGGGCGTTGCGGGGCGGGGCAGGGCGGTGCGGGGCGGTGCGGGGTAGGGCAGGGCGTTGCGGGGCGGGGCGTTGCGGGGCGGGGCGTTGCGGGGCGGGGCGTTGCGGGGCGGGGCAGGACGTTGCGGGCGGGGCAGGGCGTTGCGGGGCGGGGCAGGGCGGTGTGGGGCAGGGCGTTGCGGGGCGGGGCAAGGCGGTGCGGGGCAGGGCGTTGCGGGGCGGGGCAGGGCGGTGCGGGGCAGGGCGTTGCGGGGCGGGGCAGGGCGTTGCGGGGTGGGGCGTTGTGGGGTGGTGCGGGGCGGGGCGGGGCAGGCGACCGGGTGCGCGCATCGCGAAATTGCAGAGCTGCCCGGCGCCATTCCTTTCTTCCGCGCGGCGGCACAATGCGCCGCGGGACCGCACTTCTCCTCCTCCATTATGCGCCGTAAAAGCGCGGGCGCCTCGCGGTGCGGGCGTGGGCGAAGGGATGCGAGGCGAAGGGGGAGTTGGGGAGAGAGGGGAGGGGGCGACGCGGAGTGCGGCGTCCGCGCAATATCGGAGCCGATCGCATTTCTCCGCCGCCGGATGCGACGTCTAGGGCCTCCGCTCTGCACCAGGGGTGGCCAAACAGCGTCTCGGAGGCGGTGTATTGCTGTTTGCCTAATCACAGGCGTGGGAATTCGTATGTACGAGAACTCACATGTTTATCGTAACGAAGCATATTTTATTCGAAACTTTAAATGAGACTGTCACAGTCCTAGAACTGTTTTCTTCTCGTTATTGCTGTCGTTGTTGTTGTTACTGTTACTGTTGGCTTTCTCAGACTGTCAAATATTTTGTAATTTACTATCAGCTATTTCTAAAAATCCATAAAACAGATGCTAATTTACAAGTTTTTTCCATGATGCCTGTGTCGAACAATAATAATTTCTTCGACCCTTCACTTACGAATTACAAAAGACAAACGAAAAAACAAAAGACAGGGCAGGATTCTCCGAATTCTTTTCACGTGGTACTATGTTGGTTTATTTTCTCATCACAGCATTCACGTCGGTCAAAGTCTCTAGCATTTGATCAGAACGTTTACAAGTTAAATCTTTGTATTAATATAAAAACATTCAAGTTTGTTTTAAAAATGTAGTATTGTTTTGTCTCACACTTCGTTTTATTAAGTATTCAGAAACGTAGATGTGCCTCAATTGATAATTCACAGTAGTTATTTTACCATGAAATGTATAAAAGCTCCATTTTCTTCATCACATTTTAGCGTGCCATCAGACACAAAATAATTTCAATTTCATATTTCATTTAAACAATACCCTTTTGATCTTCGAATTCTTCTTCTTCTTAGGTAATTCATTAAACAACTGGAGCACGCAGCTGAAAGTTTATTAAATATGTTTCACAAACTGAATAGCAATAGACCTCATTTAATCCAACAATTGGCCGCATTATTCGAGGTCACGGTTATTCACCAAACTTTCAGTGTCGAAAACTCAATGGAGCTATTTTAATTATTGCACTTCATTCATCAGCCACCAGAAGAAAACTCAACTGTCAAATAAATTAACTTCCGTTCCAGAACTCGCGGCCGTTCCATTCCGTCGAGCCGCTGAATGCTGTCATTTGTTGGAAACTCGCTCGTTTCTTGAGAGCGAAAGAAGAATCGCAACTCAAAAGCGCGTCGGACGCCGAGATCTTTTCTGAAAGCGTCTTCCTAGGAGAAGAGCGGAGCGCCTCAGAAACAGATAATTGAATTAGAAACGTACTAATTACAACTCAAACAGCTCGCTACATCGAATTTAATTAGGGAGTTTGAATTGCTGCATAAATAAGGAGCTGCTCGTTTCTCGGGCTAATATCTCCGGCCGTCTCCCCCATGAACGAGAAGACGATGCGATCGCCGACGAAGTTTTGCCAGCACATTTCGCCAGGGATTCGTTGATGGGACGCGATATCGGGCGGAGATATTCGGTGTCGTTCTCTTGGAATCGGCGAAAGCGGTGGATGGAATAATGAAGTGAGAATTGCTGGAGAGTAAGATGTCTGCAGGTCATTTCAAGGCAGCAAACTGTTCCATTTGTCATTCGGAAAGTGAGTTACGAGTCTAATACAGTCTTTTGAATTACCTTCTACGAACGCGAAAATGTTAATGCATTCTACGAGATAACACCTTAAATGTAACCGGTATTATTGCATAAAGACATCGTTACATTGCATCCACTGATACTTTTAAAAGGTGCTTGTATTCTTGTTTATTAGATAAATCCTACATAGTGATTGATTAACTATTGAATAACTTTTTTCAAACTGTTTGCTGATTCTTATATGTACCATAAATTATACGAGTTACAGAGTATTTTATCAGCTGACACTATATTTTCATAAGTATATAATTACAAATATATACTTGTATACTTAATATATAGCAAAGTTACAGTAGATCACCAAATTCAAAATCCAGCTGTATATGGCAGGGTGTTTAGAGAAATGGAAGCAAGAGAGAATGCGAGAGAGAAGTGTAGAATGAGGAGCGAAGTCAGACTGCCGTTAGCAAATAGAACATTATCGAAGAGAGGTCAAAAAAGACTAGAATATACGAGTATTAAAGATAGTTTTTATGTCGTAGATGCCTTTCAGTGTAAATGGGAAGTGGCGGAATACAGAAGAGGCGGGAGCGGATGCTGAAGGTTAAACAGCAAGAGATGTGGTTATGTTGAGGGAATTTGAGGGTACCAAAATTGACAGGTGATAAGGGGTAATTGAGATATTGGTGATATCAGCAAACGGCAAGAGATGTGGTTATGTTGAGGAATTGTGGGTACCAAAATTGACAGGTGATAAGGGGTAATGGAGACCAGCAAATGACACAAGAACAGGGAAGGTGGAACGGCGAGGTAGAAGAGTTAGTGAAAAATGCAGCGACAGAGTTGGACATGGCGGGAGTGTTGGCGGCGGCGAATATGCCGGGGTCGGTGGGATATCGTGAACGGCGGGGATCTGGGAGACGGGAGGCATGTCCAGGGTGGCCGGGCTATCGGTAACTATGTGGAGAGTGGGGGCAATTGAATTGTCGGGGGGGTGGGTGTCGAGGGCGGTGTGGATGTGAAGAGCGGAGAGTGTGTCAAGGACGCCGAGGGGGCGGGATTGGTGGAATTGGGAGGACTGGCACTGTGGGGGGGGGGGCCCGGACAACGGGAGGTGCGAGATCCAACATAACGCGGTCGTCATCAGGGCTGTAGTGATTTTCGAACGCGGCATCATCCCGGCATCCCAGATCATGACTCTGGCCACGGAAGCCTACGACATCGCAGTACTGCCCTAATGAAGACCGCGGTATGTTGGTCGAAACGTCGGCACCTCAGCCTTCTACGCGGCGTCACCCGGACAGCCCAGATCATGACAATGGGCGTGGAAGCTTACGACATCATTTAAAGAGAGGTGCGTCTAAGTCGGCCGACAAGGCACACTTCGAACGGAAAGCGCCATGATAGAGATAGGGTACAGCGAGCAGGGCGATGTTCGCAAGTGCGAAGGAGGAGAAGGCGGTGGTGGGGATGGGGTGACTGCTCCATTCGCCGGTTCAACCCGGGAAATTCGCCAACCCTCTGGCTCCAGAGCCGCTAACGGGGAATATATTACAGTGTTTTTGTATTTTACTGCCTGCTAATGGGAGCGTTTTATAGCGGGCGTGGATTGGATCCGCCTTTCGCCCCGCCATTGCTCTCGCAGGAGTGCCCGCGAGAAGGGCGAAAGGAGCGGCAGAAGATTCTTACGAAAAGCTTCTTTCAAATAAAGAAGTTATGGGGTTCACGATAAATGTAAAATTATAATACAATGTTATCAGTTCAAATTAAAAGGTAAATAAGGAACATCTTTGTCTTTCCGCAGGAGAAACTTTAACTTTTATAGTGAAGTGCATCGGAAAAGCCCTCAATCCTCGTGCACTTCAGTAGGTAATTCGGCGTGAAAAATAATACGTATAAATATGAAAAAAATATATATATTTAATTGAAGAATGGGGAAAATAGTTTTATTCATAAATTATCAAGAAAAATAACATAAAAAAATAGGAACATTGTTAACCGGAAGAGATTAGTAATTTATTGATGGATTAGCAATAATATAGGGATTAAAAACACGAAAAGGATTACGGGACAAGAATAGAAACAAGAGGAATTTGAAAAAAAGAACGAGGTAGAACATTTTGAAATTTTTACAACCCTTCGTTTCAGAATCTGGTAGCGATAGGATGTAGGATTGTGTACTCGGAAGATATAGTTTCTTGAGACTGGCGCGTGATAGAATCGAGGTGTACGAATTCTAATCGATCATCTTTGATGATTAATTTGAGATTAGAACTCTGTGTAAGAATTATATAGTTAAAATTTAGGATTATCGGGATCGTAGAAAGTTTTCTGAGACTCGCTAATTAACGAAGTGTGGATTGAAGCGGACATCGGAATCCAGAAGAAGATATGGTGCTGTGAAGCTGAACTGGTATTCAACTGCCAAGTATGCTGACGCCGAATGGACAAGGAAGTATTTCCGCGAAATCCCGAATTCGAGAAAGACAAAACCAGCTAAATTTTGATGTACAAGCCCCAAGAATAATTAAAATTTTGGTTAAAGCAATAATTAAAAATTAAAATAGTAACAATTAGTTGATGGCCATCATTAGGGAAAATTAATTGTCAAGTAAATAATATGATTATGCATGTAAGAGATGATTAAAAATTTCTAAGAATAAAAAGAGACATACGACACTTCATGTCGTTACGTGCATATATAAATTTGCGTTTCATTAAATAGAAATTAGGTATTCTCAAAATTATTCCCTTTGTATTATTGGTAACCAAAGCGTAAGTATAAGATCCATCGACCGTAGTCCTCGTAGAGCGGTATTTTCAGCCCACGACGAATGCAGAGAGTAAGTATTCTTATTTTTCAGGAGCATCCAATGGACGTGGTCGAGCTAGCCACCCACATGTACCACGTTCACGTTTTCAATTAAGATTATAAGTTGATAAGATATTACTTAGAAAATTATAGCAGTTGAAGCGGGGGGTATTACAATAGATGTCTCTATTGTTGACCACAAATATAATTTTATTTTAACATTAGTTCTTGTGAGAAACTGGTTAAAATTAACCAAACAAAATAATAAATACTGAAACCTTTTCTGGTATGCCAACAATTAAAAGTAAATAAAATTGCGACCCTAAGCTTGAAATCGTTCAAAGGCAAATTACCAGATGACAACTTTAATTTGGTGGACAGAAACAATGAACAAAAACATTGCTGTCAAATGGAATTAATCTCTTTCCTTTATCCAAAACTAAAAAAATGCAAAACTTAAAAGAATGTTCAACAATCGACGAGTACAATATTATAATAGAATGGAAAGTTGCGTTGTGACCTTTGATTCTGAATATACTAATGATTCTCATCATAAATTATAGGCGAATGTAGAGTGAATCGAACCAAGCATCATGTAGTACTGTATAATGAAGCCTGGAACAAATACGAGGGTTGGGGCATAAGTCATGGAAATTTTTGTTGTTTTGTGAGAATACGAGTACGGGTGGAAAATGTAAAATATACAGCATGAAAGGTCAGAGTATGAAGTAAGGTGCATGGACATATAACGACACAGTTGTCGTTCTCATATTTATTAAAGTATTTAAAATGACGGTACTGGTTTCATGTTCCAAAGCATTTTAGTATATACGAGTTCACAACATTCCAAAAGCATTATATTCCCTTTCTAAAGGCCCGATTCGGCACGTGCTCGATTACTGCACATGCCACGTCTGTCCGCACACTCTCAGGTCGCCACGTGCGTTGCTGGTCACTGATTACTACGCGTCCTCGCAGAAATTCTCGTGACCATCTCGCGACTGTCCGGTATGGAAGGGCATTATTCCAAAGAACTGCCACCAATTTCCTGTGACATTCTCGAGCATTTCTCCCATGACTAATGGTTGTATTGAACGAACGCTCCTCGAAACATGTTACATTCATCTCGCACAGCGGTGTGTTGGACAACCGATTTCACGTTGCTTCCTGTAGTAATAGAGAGACACTCATTGAGACCTGTGTGAATGTGAACACACCTTACTGCAGCATTTATCTCACGCTACAACTAAAATAGTGCGCTTCGATAACATTTCTTTTAGAAAAAAATAGTTGTCATGACTTCTGCCCCAACCATCGTATAATATTGTAAAACTGTACAATCAATTAACTTTTTGTTCACAGAGCATATATCACTTCCAAAAGAAGTAATGAAGCTGAGTGTACATGTAAACTAGCAAATCCACACGCTACAGCCGGAATAAAGGGAAAGGAGGAAATTGGAAGGGGAAGGAGGAAGAAAGGAGGAAATTGGGAATAATGTAATTTTCCAGAAATTAATTTACATAAACAAAGGCGAATATTTTCACTCAAAGAGGAAACCTTGAACTAAAACATAAAAGATTACACCGTCGTTTTTGCGATGTAGGATTTGTATGCCATACTTGTAGTAATTGAAAAAGCCTGAATACGTAATGTAGCAACGAAAGTACATTTCCTTCCTTTTGTTTATAATACGTAGTGTCGTTTCGTAACATCACTATAATTTAAGTTTAATTTCTTAGAGAGTTTGTCATGAGAAGTTTAAGGTCTTGCTGAAGTGCTTCGTAGAAACCATTACAGTTTCAGACAATAATTTTTACTACGAGATAAGAGGTAATTTAATTATTAAATTATTTTAAAACTTTAAAATTTAATTATTAAATTACTTCTTAACTCGTAGTAACTGTAACAATATTATAAGAAC
Source organism: Acheta domesticus (assembly GCA_031308135.1). Taxonomy (NCBI): domain Eukaryota; kingdom Metazoa; phylum Arthropoda; class Insecta; order Orthoptera; family Gryllidae; genus Acheta; species Acheta domesticus. The sequence continues at coordinate 172,452,981 of JAHLJT010009419.1, forward strand.
AAATTGTTACTGCCTGCACTCAGTTGATCTCGAACGCCTATCAGCTTTCAAGGTGAAAGAAAAGAACAAATATTTGTTCAAGTAAAACATTTTTTCCAGACATTTAAAAATACAATTCATGAAACTCTTATATACTCGTGTGAGAGACGTCAGTTGATGTCGTTGGTTTAAAGGTGAACTTGATGGTTCACCTTTAAAGTCGCTGGTTCAAAGAGTGAGATGATTGAAGATGCTGGTTCAAAGGGTGAGATAGTTGAAGACGCCGCGCCGGTTCGAGAATCAGGAGCCTGCTAAAGACGCAGCGCCGGTTTGAAGGCGAAGAGGTATCTGAAGACGTCGGATTGAAGGGAGCTGCCAGAAGATGTCGGATCGACGAGGAAACGGCTGAATTAAGTGTCTGTTCCAGAAAAAGAAAACGCCTGACGACTGCGGTTCGAGTAAGGAGTCGGCTGAAGACGCCAACTCAGGAAGAAAGGACGCCTGAAAGACACCGGACAAGATCAAGTAATCGGTTGGAGACGTCATATCAAGTGCAAAAATTAATATGAAGAGGCCGGTTTAAGGAACGAGAAGCTGACTGAAGATACCAGTTCAAGACCGAGAAGTCATCAGAAGACGCCAGATCGGCAGGAAGGAGCTGGCTGAAGACATACGTTGCAGAGTGAGAAGCTACTGAAGACGCCGATTCAAGACGAGGAGTCATCTAAATCCGGTAGTTAGAGAGCAAGTAACCGCCGAAAGCGTTTGTTGGGGGAGCGTGTAATCACCCGGTTGGAGCGTGAGGCATCAGCCGAAGACGCCTATTGAAGACCGAGGGACCGACTGCGACGGAGCAAGGAAGCGTCTAAGCGAGTCGTAGGCGGCACCTACCGGCAGGCGCGGGAACCGGGCGGGCGGAGGCCTTCCGCGGCCCTGCCCCTCCGCCCCCGCCCGCCCGCGCTTTCGCCAGGGGCCGCAGATCACCTGGCCGCTGATGGAGGGCCGCCGGAGGCCGTTGGTCGTTAGTAGAGGGGCGGGGGCGGAGAGGAAGCGAGGTGGGGGAGGGGAGGGGCGCGGACGTGCCGCATTCGGCGCTGCGGGCCAATTGCGGCCCGCACCAGCCTCTACCCAACCTCTCTCTCGGCTCCGTGCTCCGCCGCTGACCATCGCCAAACGCCCGCTGCAAACGCCCGACGTGGAAATAAAAGTGAAGTACTAGGGACTTTCTAGCCACCTCGAACGGTAAGTACTATCGATCTTCTGCTCATGTGCAGTTCAAGTTTCGCATCACTTTAGTGCATCTACGCATCCGCAGAAGATCGATAGTGCTCAACATTCGAGGTGGCAAAAAATCTCCTATTTTCAGAGATGCGCTCTAAGGCAGTCGTAGGGACGTTCGATTCATGTCGGAATCGATTCAAAAATAGATCCCATCGAAAATTTGGAGTCAATTCTAGAATTGAACTGAAAGAAAACAATCGATTCCTTAAGGAATCGAATCACATGAGTACCCCAACGTTGGTATTCACACCGGAATCGAGCAATCACTATTTAATAAAACAGAGCCAGGTGTTAATTAATTACATTTTAATAACAATAATAATTAACGTGGTCATAAAAATATTATAGATGAAATAATTCAACTGATATAAAGTAATAGAATGTATCAATGAAACAATATATTAATGGAACATAAATGAAAAATATATTTTAACATCAACAATAGAATGAACCAAACAACGAAATTGTAACGGATTCAACGAAACATAACTTCATACAACGCGATCCAGACAGGGAGGGGGTTATTTTTTTGAGATGCTAAAACTGTAATTTCAACTAAGATGTTTGGTTTGAACAAAGCGGAAGGTGGAAGTATGGTGAGAGGTAGAATTCAAACACGACATAAACTTCTATAAAATTAGTAATAAAGTAGTAACTAATTAATAATAAAGGCAAACGGCAAAAAAACGAAAATTACAAATGCGCAGAAATATGCATTTTCTTTTGAGTCGAGGGTATTAATTCGATTCGTTTCCGACCTTTTGGAATCGATTCCATCAAGAATGGGAAGCGAAGGAACCTAATATCGATTCCACAGGTATCGAAAGAAAAGAATCGATTCCGGAATCGAATCGGTAGAATCGGAACGTCCCTAGGCAGTCATAACATCACGAACATCGTTCGTTACCTTGGTCAATTTCCACCGCCAACTTTTTACCACGAAGAAATATATGTTTCAAAATATAATAAAAATGTTTATTTCTAGTTGTTACTTCTCAATAACTATTCGCAGCTATCTCTTTCTTACAGTTTAGGATTTTTTAACCCATCGTTGCACTTAAGGAGCCATGGAGTCCCCCTGACTTCTATATACGGCTCTATTTCTATTAAGTTTTGCTTGTGGCTAACACTATTTTTTGACATCTTAAAACAATAATTTTCGTCATTAAAAGCATAAGAAATGTAAACGAAATCATTGTTTTTTTAGAAATCAGTATTTTTTTCTTCAGGGGTCTGAAAGGCCCCCCTATTTTCCTGTAGCTTAGTAGAAGGTATTTTATCAGGAAAAATGTGTTGAGATAGAGAATGGGCTATGACAATGAAATCCCTTTAAACTTTCACTTCATGACAACATCGTTTTTGAGTTAGCAGATGTTCAGTTCAAGATTTAGTTTCCGTCTCTGCCACAAGTGTGGACGTGTTCCTTGCGTAAATTGTGCGAGAAGTAGCGACTATCCAGAATTAATCTGTCTTCAGGGAATAAGTGTGAAAATTTTAATCAAGAAGAGCTTCATTACATATTGAAGTCATGCATGATGTCAGTCAAATGTAATTAAAATAGTATCTCATAGGAACTTTGTAATTAATTAAATAATTTGATTACCATTAGAATATTAACTCCTCAATCGATAAATGAGTTAAGATGAGGAAATTCCTAATGTTATGAGGAGGAAGTCTGTTAAAATCATTAATTCCCAGCGCATTTCAAAAGAGAACGTGATCGAATTAGAAGCACTTACTTGTATGGGGCTTGTATCTCCTAATCAGCTAAAAATATTAATGTAGAATGTAACGCACTTTATGTATGAATCATTCTACAACTTGTCTGCATACTTATTGCCTATGTAAGAAAAGATGACACATAATATTATGACATAGTGGAGATAGAATATTCATCTATATAATAGTTTCTTTCTCTTCATTTTTCTTTCTTTCATTCTTTCTCTTTCTTTCTGTTCTTTATTTTGAAACGATTGGGGTGTATTTCCGTCAGCAGAAAATAACCATAGTAGTGATTTATAGTTCATTTTAATTTTAGATATTTTACGTACATAAACATACGTAAGTCATATCTCACCAACGCGTATAACACACGTATTTTTGCTCCAAAGTTTCATAAATTTAAGATTCTCGCAAACAAGTTTAAAGGAATGAAGAATCAATCTTCATGTCTGAGAAATTCAAGCTGATGTCGGCTTCGAAAAAAAGGGATGAAAGGGGAATGCTGCCAACAAAATAAAATGATATATCGCCAAATGAATGCTTCATTACGGTGAAGTATTCCGGAAATTATAACGATCCATATAACAAAATGACATCTAAATTTATCATTCAAAGCAATTTTAAACTTTCAATCCAGAATCATATTTGTATAGTTAATTAGAAGTTCTCAGACTAGAAAATATGAACAGAGAAAGCGTATGTGTTTCTTTGAAAACCTTTTTAGAATCATCTATAAACTATTTTCTACGAGAAATTATTCAAACGTGGGATGTATTCGCGTCAACTCAATATTTAGGTTGAAAAGTAGTACAGAGGGTCTCTGACTTCCTCGGTATCCGTTAATAAAACGAAGCTTCGTTTCGCTACAGACGCGATTAAGAGAAGAAAATAAATATTTTACTCAAAGATTCGTTCAAAGAGAGATTGATTTTCATGCATTTCTTGTATATTTCATTTTCAAGTGTATCTGGTAGCTGAATCATCTGCACAATCCATTAATTTAGTAGATGCCTTCCAACATATGTTTCTTCTTGAATTTGATAAATTGTATTACGTGGAAGAAAGCAATGAATAATGTTTCCAGAAATAAATTGAAATTAGAGGTCAGTAAATATTGAACGATGTGTTACTGAATGATGTTTTATTGAAGAATTCTAATAAAACAATTTGATTCAAGAAATGTAATGAAAAGGAATGAAAATATTAATAAGACCGTTTTACTTGGACGTTCACGATTGATTAGATTAAAGACTTCTATTTCCTAGTGTATATAATGAAATAGAAAAAGGCAGATTCTTTGATATTAATGTACGTTTCTGCATCAAATGAACATTGCAAAGAAATTACAAAACTCGCGACATTTTAATATATTATAACTGTTATCAATTCACCAAATGGACCCCACTCAACAAAGAGGACACTATTGGACACGAGACGAAGCGTGAAAGAGAATAATGTGCGATAATTCCCTGATTAACAGACGAAATGCTAATTTAACAGAAGTTGATAAGGAGTAACTAATAGATTTACATTCGATTTAATTGTGTTCTTAAGAATTTTTCGAAATAATCATCTGGACAGATAACTAGTTGTTCCTATTGTCGACGAATGAGTGACGATCATTTTATTGACATGACACTCACATTGACATTGTTCGTTGACACGAACCGTGACAAATTTATTCATACCTGCACAAGTATCACCTAACTGGTTCAAAATGTTTTTCTTCAAGAAGTCCTATATCATTCGAATACTATTTGAATTTTTTCTTAAGATCACCATTTAATCACCACACGATACAAGTATGTTGATCACATATCAACATTGCCACCTCCCGTGATGAAAGCATACACAGCAGTTACGGGACTAATGATTATCGATCCCGAAACACAAAATAATCAATCAATAAACAACTTTAACCGGTAGAGAACGGCTTTTTGATTTTTTTACACGTGTATCCTTAATCTCTGACGTAGTGCAGCAACTTGTAGGCCATTCCCTTCCGTTCCGGAAGTGGGGTGGTCGTGACCTCCGAGGGCCACAGCACCGCTCCACTTCCGGGGCGGCGACGGGGCCGCGGCGATGGGCGGGCAGCCAGCGGCCGGGGATGCACTCGGTCGGCCGCGCACCTTCAGCACCCTAATTGCACGGCGGCGGCGGCGGCAACCGGCCCGATGGCAGGGGCGGGGCGGGCGGGGCTGGCGGGGCGGGGCGGGGTGGGGTGGGGCGGGAGCGGGTCGCGGGCGGGGCGGGGTGAGCCGGGGGCGGGGCGGGGCGGGCGGGGCGGCGGCGGCGGGGCGGGGCGGCGGCGGGGGCGGGACGGGGCGGGGGCGGAGGGTGGAGGTGGACGGGCGCTCGTTAGCCTCCGGGCTAATGCCACCGCCCGCGCGCCGTCGCCCGGGGCGAACAATGCCGCCCCCGCGCCGGTGGCCACCGCCCTTTTTGTATTCATTAGCCAGCCGCCGCACCGCCGCCGCCGCCGCCGCCGCCCTGGCCCGCGCCGTCCGCCGTCCCCGCATCCCGGTTCAGGCGCTAATGGCCCCTGATACAGCGCGGCCGAGATGGCGGCCCGCCGATAGCCTCGCGCGGGAATTTCGCCGAAATGAGTAACGGCGCGTCGTTAGCGGGCAGACCGCCCGGCCAGTCTGGGCGTTCCCTGGCGCGGACCCACGCGTGCTGTGCGGGCGTTCCAGAAACTCGCAACTCGGAGACGACGCTCGAGCCGTTATGGGAATAATAATTGAGCAATTACGCCAATTATCGTGAAGAACTTTTAGAAATTAGTTAAAACGTCAAAAAATCTCGATAGCAAACATGTTAAAAGCACACGTGTGGATATTTTAGGACTTTTTTTAAGTACTAACCCCTCGTGTACTACGGACACGGTGTTTTGGAGCATTATTATTTGAAATTAGTTGCGCAGAACATCGAAAACATCATGTCATGAAAAATAACTATTATTGAATAAAATTCCATTAAACATTAGTTTGCTTGCAATCTTTACAAAGTCTTTACACAATAATTTAATTCAAGGGATTGTGCAACATAATCTACACTCTAAGTGCAGATTATTAAATAAACAAAATGTGTCAATGATGTTCATCATCATTGATGTGTTCGATTCTTATTTTGTCCGTAAATTGCAATAAAGACAAAGAATGTTTACGAAAATTTAAATCTTATCATCAAATCTTTAAGAAATAAAAACAATTTACCTGAATTGCTCTCTGAACAATGTATCAGGAACTTTTCACATATTGTAGATCAAAGCATTCAAAAACCACGGTCGTTTCCAAACACATCTTGGAGAATTTAAGGCATGGCAAACCACTTTCTTTCCAGGAGACAAAGACATTACATCCAATTGTACCAATAGATAATGATTTAACGATTTGTTTTCAAAGGAAAGTGAAATCTGTACGATATTGTTTCCCTGTCGATGTTCAAAAGACGCATCTGCTAAACAATACATGAAATTAGACATGTGAAAATAAAAAAAAAATAGGAGACAATTAAGACGAAGGGCATTATTGACTATTTTCTGAATTACCCCTCTTTCTATTGATTATTCGATATCGAAACGTTCAAATGTTTCCTTTGGTTACTCACACCTTGTTTTTCGTTGTATAGCAAAGAGATCAATTTAGACATCTCTTGCTATATTAACAAAAGGAACACTTATTCTTTTGTTTCTTTTCTCATGTGAAATTCAATGTTCAATCACTTTTACCGTCAAAGAATTCAGTTTTTCGGGTTTTATAGGTGAAAAGCAACTCCGTCTCATTTGAGCTGCCTTGGGGTACACCTCGGCAAGGCAGCCCTCCTCCTGCAAGCCCTCCTCCTGATCGGCGCAGACAGGAAAGCATCCTCCCACGTGTGTGTACCTTAAGGCTGAATCGGAGAAAGGGGGGGGGCGAGAGGGAGGCGGAATCTGGAGCGGAGCGCAACCACACAGCATTTAATTAAATGCTGAGTTGACGAAGCTGCGGACGCCTCGTGGGCGACCTCCCATCCGCTCTCCCTCCCGGGCTCCCAGGTTTACTTCCCAAAGCTACCTCCCACGCGAATGTTGACTGAGCTTACGAGCATACTAAGTACACTGTTACATGGAAAATGCTTTTTACCTGATTACGGAGTGCAAAATGTGTATTATTTAAACAATACATCATAAATCTGTTACTATGGTACCATTCTATTTTAAAATACCATTCTTTTGAGTTTATAACTGACTTTATTTACAGATCCTAATTTTCATTTGTGACGTGAAACGCCTTTAATTTTGGACAGTGAGGGGGACATTATTTGGCTTCGAGTATTCGATATCGAAACGTTTAAATGTATCCTCTTGGTTACTGGCACCTCGTTTTTCATTGTAAATCAAAGCGACGAATTTCAACATCTCTTGCTATATGAGCAAAAGAAACATTTATTCTTCTGTTTCTTTCCTTTTTGGACATTATTTGTAAAACCGCAATATAATACAAATATAACTGACATCCTCCGTCTTTGCCATCACGTGATTACAACGCGGATCGGCGTATACGATTGATGGGCTCGGGTTGCGAACTATGATCTTCAGACCGCCCCTCGCACATCAGCTCCCGCCGTTCCGCTTCTTCGATCTGCACACATCCTGTTCCTCGCCGCTCATTGAGCTAATTAAACCCGACGCGCACCCGGAGGCAAGAGGAACGCCAGCTTGGAAGGTGGAAGAGACGCGCGCGTTGAAGTTACCCGCGTGGGCGTCCTTGTGGAACACCCGCCGACTGTTTGCGCACGTTTCCTAGAGCTCTCATTTTGTTACTTGCGAGAGGAATGAGAGGTTGTTTTTCTTTTGACGGCAGAATCATCAAATTAAATATATCTCGTTTGCCGAAGCAAATAGGTTCTATTAGATGAGAGCGAACATTTATTATTAATCAACAACGCAAACAATACTCGTTGCTCTCGTTTAATCATTTACATATTGTAAAGAGGAAGGAGTAGGAATGACAGTGTCATAAAAACGCGGGTTGTGCGCAAATACTTGAATACGTTTAATGTGGTCGTCAAAGGGTAATTCAAAGGGTAAAGGGTGGTTCATTACTTCATCTTAGAACACCCATTTCTTCGTGTCTTTCCTATCCTATACTGTTTTCTCTGATTTAATCTTCTGCCTTTATAAATGAATTGACGTTTAGTGTAAATTTAGTATTTCTTCCACTAGCTGCTAAATGCTGAATTTTATTGTATGAACTTGAATGTTGGATGGTGAATTCATTTTAATTTCTTCTTAGAGCATTTTTTATAAATTTTCTTACTGTAATGGATAATACAATATAAGTTTATGTTGCAGATTCTTATACAATTGAAGAACGAAATCATTGCTTATTGAAAGAGGCGGAGAATTAAAACAACTGTAGCCGATAACGTATGCTGTAAAAATGACAAATTGTAGCAGAATGCCAAAAACCCAAGAATCAACACTGAAGAAACAATAAATAAGTTTAACATCATGTAAAAAGATATTTTTTTTCTTTAATAATGTAATTCACAAAATCTTTATTTTTCCATTTAGAAATTTGCGATTAGTTTACCTTAAAATGTATTCTGACATTTTACCATTAATATAGCTATTTAAAATTAATTAAGTTTATCAACAAATCAAAACATACAATAAGTCTACGATACAAGCACTACAAGCACAATATAAGTGTAAGTAATATTATTTAATCATTACAGTGACTTACATTGTGCTCTTCGTATCAAAATTAGAGACAAAAATATAGGATATTATTGCACTTGGAATTGGTATTTTAAGCATGCCTCGGTTAAAAGAAATTGTCTTAGAATACGGATTTGTTGAAAAAAATATCTTCGTGACTTTAGTAAACGCATAAAATTTTTAAGATTAAGAGGACTGAAAAATTGAACAGAATAAGAGGATTCTTATGTAACTACCAAATATTGCTTTTTATTTAGGTAAGGCGCAGCGCAATTCTCGAAACAAAACATTTTTCCCAGGCTAAGATACCTGTGCATTATTAATGGGCCGCCCTCCCTGTTGGCGGAACGGGGGGTCTCGCTTCCGCACAGCCGGGGACAAAGGGGAAGGGAGGGGGAGGGCTCTTGGCGACTAAGTGGCGCCCCCTCGCAATCTCGGCGGGTTGAGCAAACGCGACGCCGCGCGAGTGTCTTGAGCCTCTCGTCGGCAATCCGCCCGGGCGACGGGGATGGGGCGCGTTGCGGGGGCGGGAGGCGGAGAGATGGGTGAAAGGCGCGGCACGGGATGCGGGGCGCGGGCTGGAGAGTGAGGCGCGGGTGTGGGGCGGGCGTCAGGGGTTGGCGGCCGAGGGAGAGGATGGTGCGGGGAGCAAGGTGCGAGGAGAGGACGCAGCTAAGATGTGGGTCAGATTGCGGGGCGGGTTGTGGTGCAGGATACAGGTCGGGTTTCGGGACGGTTTTCGGGACGGGTTTCGTGACGGGTTTCGTGACGGGTTTCGTGACGGGTTTCGTAACGGGTTTCGTGACGGGTTTCGTGACGGGTTTCGTGACGGGTTTCGTGACGGGTTTCGTGACGGGTTTCGTGACGGGTTTCGTGACGGGTTTCGTGACGGGTTTCGGGACGGGTTTCGTGACGGGTTTCGTGACGGGTTTCGGGACGGGTTTCGGGACGGGTTTCGGGACGGGTTTCGGGACGGGTTTCGGGACGGGTTTCGGGACGGGTTTCGTGACGGGTTTCGTGACGGGTTTCGTAACGGGTTTCGTGACGGGTTTCGTGACGGGTTTCGTGACGGGTTTCGTGACGGGTTTCGTGACGGGTTTCGTAACGGGTTTCGTGACGGGTTTCGTGACGGGTTTCGTGACGGGTTTCGTGACGGGTTTCGTGACGGGTTTCGTGACGGGTTTCGTGACGGGTTTCGTGACGGGTTTCGTGACGGGTTTCGGGACGGGTTTCGGGACGGGTTTCGGGACGGGTTTCGGGACGGGTTTCGGGACGGGTTTCGGGACGGGTTTCGGGACGGGTTTCGGGACGGGTTTCGGGACGGGTTTCGGGACGGGTTTCGGGACGGGTTTCGGGACGGGTTTTCGGGACGGGTTTCGGGACGGGTTTCGGGACGGGTTTCGGGACGGGTTTCGGGACGGGTTTCGGGACGAGTTGCGGGACGGATTGCAGGGAGGGTTGCGGGAAGGCGTGCGGGATGGTGTGCGGGACGGGTTGCGGGGCGTATTGCGGAACGAGCTACAGGACGGGTTGCAGGACGGGTTGCGGGAAGGGTTGCGTGGCGGGTTACGAGTCGGGTTTTGGGACGGGTTGCGGGATGGGTTTCAAAACGGCTTGTGGGGCAGGTTATAAGTCAGGTTGGGGGACGGATTGCTGGGCGGGTTGCGGGAAAGGGTTGAGGGCCAGCTGCGAGGTGGGTAGCGGAGCGGGAGCGCGCGGGCGCAGGCGGTTACGAGGTCGAGGGCGGCGAAGTGGAGGAGTGGGACCGAGCGGGAAACATGAAGCGTCAGCGCGAAGCCAATGAAAGAGCGCGGGGCTGTAGACTGCCGGGCGCGAAACGAGGAGGGTGGGAACACCGAGTGGGAGGCACGAGGCTGAAGCAGGAGAGCGTGGGCGGGCCAAAGGGCGGAGTGCGAGGCGCGGGACTGGCGGGCAAAGGGCCGCGAGGGCGCCCTCCTAGGCAGCTGTCACCGCTGCGCGCGGGCTTTCCCTCGTTGAGCGCTGTCGTCCTGAAGGTTGCACTCTCCCCTTTTGCGTGTTTCCTACCTCTTCTTTAACCTCCCCCCCTACAAGTAGTGCATTTTTGCGTATAAATCCCTTCTAAGGTGACATCACTCCTCGCAAGCTATTCTTCTCTTTCCCTCTTTCAGCATAACGATTGTATCATTTTGTGTCTTGTTTAGACTCTTCTCGCTTATTTAACGTGATCAACTACATTGCTTGTCCAACATTGTGGGAAATCTCGTTGTTGTCTTTACTTCTCCATTCAAATTTCTGTTTAGGAAGATGGGTCAAGGTTAGCCCGCTATCACCATCGTCCGACATCCACACAAGTGTTTCGGGTCGTTTTGCTCTCATCTCTCTTCGTGTTCCTTCCAGATTCCTCGAGCGCACGACTGAAGCAATAGTACATCTGCATACAATCGTAATACAAGAAGAATACTGTAGGTCTGAAAACGGTAGTTTGGACATTTCGTTAGTGAGCCATTGTACCACTTATTCTGCGATTTTGCACCTTTCTTCTATCGGTGGTTCCTTCTTTGTATTCTTTGTAAGCCCATTGCCTCCGATAACTGCTTTTACAATACACGGTCACAATATAATGGCAACATTAATGTAATACATTATAATATTAATGGGTGACTCGTCCAAAAAATGTTTTGCAATTACGCCACGCAATTTCTGCTTCGCACTCATGGATTAGTTGTCTTCCTTAAGACCTCCTGTATATTTTCTCCTTTCCATTCATTGCAGGTTTTCTTAAACTTTCCCTATTTAACAGTACCTGGAAACCTTACAAATAATTAATGTTGTAAAACGGTGTTTGTAATGTTTGTGGATTGGAAAAGGTGGACAAAAAAGATTGACTTGAAGTGACTCCCAACATATCTTGCTTATGCAGAAGCATGAACATTTCCATAAGTTTGATCTCAACTACCACAATATAAATGCTGAAGTAAAACTAAAATCGCCATAAAATGTACGTGATAAAACAAAAAAGGCTGTAAAAATTGTAATAATTAGTAAATAAAACATATTTTCTATGTCACGAAAAAAATATTGAAAAATGTTTTAATTCAAACTTTAAATCATAACTGATGAAAAAATACATAATAATTAGTATGTTTCCGAAAATGCAATGAACGAAAAAGAAGAGAAAAAATTAGGAACCGTGTTACGAAATATGTGTAAATGCAAACAACATGTAAAAGAAAAATAATGCCAAGAACTCACTGATCTCGTTTTCTACCATTCTGAAAGTGTCGCCAAACTACCCAACTAACTAACTAACTCAGCCTCCTTCTCTCATCTTCCTCACCCCAAAACCACCTCATCCACTTCAACCCCCCCTCCTACCCTCGCGCGTTCATGTCTTTCTCGCAGACCGTACACTTGCTCCCCCTCTGCCCTTGCGGCGGGGCGCGTGTCTACGTGACACGTGCGCTCGGCGTGCCGCGGCGGAGGCGTGGCATGGCATGGCGTGGCGTGGCGTCGCGTCGCGTCGCGGCGTCCCACGGGGCGTCGTCGCGTGGCGCAGAACGCAAGCGGCGCGCGACGCCCCAGGCCGAGAGCGAGCGACTCGGGTGGGGATATATGACGACGACGGTGCGAAGGGGAGGCGCACACAGGAGGAAGCAGGGCTGCGAAATTGACGCGCGTTCTGGAGCTGGTTTGCTGCATAAGACGTGGGTGTTTTCATCAAGTGTTTTGTAGGACGGTACTTTCTGAATCTGAATCAGTGAAATTGTCACTTATTCAATCAGTGAGAGCCGAAGTCACTGATATTTTAGTCGAAATGTGTAGTTTCCCTGACAATCAGCGAATATGAGAACCTTTTCAGCGAATATGACCGCCAGCATTTAATTGGTCGTCAGTGGTAAACGTGCCGCGCCAACATCGCTCACTGATCGTTCAGTCGTTCGCGTGCTGATGTTGTCACTGTTTCACTGATTCAAACAGTGAGGTTTCACTGATTCGAAAAGTGGACCCTATTTTCACCGATTTGTTCAGTTCAATTCACTGATTGTCAGTGGCAGGGTCATAACTGACACCATCAGTGGCTGAGAGACTAGACTGAGACTGAGATCGGACTGAGAGAGTAGACTTTAATGTATTGTAGCATCCTAAATCCTTCCCGACCACCCTATATAGCGTGTTCGAATCCCGCAAACCACGCATAAAATCCGGCTGGGGTTGCTCAAGGGAATAACTGTTACCGTGTTATAAGCACCACTGCTGTGACTCTGATCGGGAGATTCTAGGATTCGAGCTCGGACAGTTTGGGTTTTCGACACAAGCTAAACTGCGATTTTCGTAACTCTGCCCCTGGCAGGAATCAGCTGTTGACGCTTTCATGCAATCAAGAGCTTGAACTTCACCACACTGACGTCAGTGGCGTTACGCTGCGTTATGTAGGGGTAGAGGAGTTTTCGTTTATTGTTACGTAACACTGATATTTATTTTTTTCATTTTTCAACATTTGATGAACTTAGTCCTTCTTTTAGACTTGAAATAAAATTATCACAAATAGAGATATTTTTTCATCAAGTTTTTATTGAATCTGTAAGATTGCGAAGAACATATTCAAAACTCGTATGTAGTTTATTCTAAAATCCATTTAAACTGACGCAGTACATTTTCGCCCTTGACGGCGTGTGCGTGGCTTGTGATAAAAAATATTCTTTCCTACGCGTCGTTCGTTTACTCACAACTTGCCCCTACTTCTTGCACTCAAAAGGGGGGTATTGTCGCGAGCGTTACGTAATTATTTCGGAGGTTCAAGGGCGCGTTACGGGTGCGTTACAAGGGGAGAGGGGGTATTCGAAATACTCCAAATTTCAGTTACTTTATTTATGGACTGCTCTTAAGGTTTAGAGGTCGGACCCAGATCTCACGTTCCAGCGATGCTGGAACATCACCACCTTGGGCGATATGGACTACACTTATGATCCTAATAATCACAGCTGTTGATGCAACCGAAAAAATTAAACAATAAATAAATCAATACAAAGAGAAGAACTATGGACGAGGAAATGATCCGGAGTCCGAACTTTTTTATTCTTCCTGGCCGCTATTGGCAGTGTAGTCATTAAATGCAGTGATCGCTTACGAAAGGATGTGAGTTCAAATCCTGTGAATCGCACATTAGACGTCGGGGTTTTCATCAAGTGTTTGTAGAACAGTGGACTTTAATGTATTGCAGCATCCTAAACTGACAAATCATTAAGAATTTTCTACTCGATAAAATAGGAATTTCGAGCTCTCTCGGTGGAGGAAAGAATGAGATCGACCTGTGGGCTTCGTCGGCACGGCGCTGTAGGGAACAAGTGCGCAAATGTGTGTGTAAGTAGAATGACATATTTCCCGAGTGGGTCCTCATGTGCCCTGCGTTACCACTCGGCTGTCAGGCATCGGAAAATGGCTATTACAACTTAAAAACATGAGAATTGGGGAGTTGTGGAAATAAAATGTTCTAAGAAAGAGAAATATAACATGTCATTATGTCCATCCCTATCATATTATGTCCTTCTAGTTTTCAATGATTTCACTGACTACGACACATTCTGCACCATATGTTAAGAAACATTCCGCATCACCACTTAAGAAAGGAGCAGAAAGGGAGAATGACCTTCCATTCTCTTATTGACACTTGGAGTTAATTTGAAAATCGTTTAACTCGGGGAAAACATGTGAAGATAGAAGTCTTTGGTGTATTGATGTGTTAACGAAAGTGCACAGAAATTTCAATTTTATTTTATGTATAAATTATTTTAGTTGAACGCTTCTATTTCCCTTAAAATGTGTACGGTATCAATGACTATGTAACGATGACGCACGAGACAAGTAGAGGAGATGTTTTTAGTTGAAACAGATGTTCCATGAAGGAGGAGGTGCTTATCTGACGAGGGGTAGGGTAACAGTCCACCATTCCGATATTTGTGCGTGGGAAATCTTCGGGTGAGGCTTCTTGGGACTATTCAACGGTTAACTGATGCAGTTCCACTGATGTAGTTCCATATGATGCAATCGTGTTCGAAGAACGTCAAATGTAGCAAGGGAAAGACTGCTTGACAAAGTGTTCGTCATTTAACAAGAAGGTGAGTAATTGACTTGGTTGGAACTGCCTACATTGTTCAACATTGGAGTGTATTAATTCAGAGAATATATATATATATATATATATATATATATATATATATATACTCAACAGCTAAGTTTATTAACTTACCCAGATTGTTTGTAAGATTTGTTTCGGGTTGAGGATAATGCAGAAATTTCAGCTTACCTGCAAGAAAAGAAAAAGGCAATGAGCACTACAGAGGTACGTACACATTTTGTTGAACACACAATTACATTTTATCAAAGTTGTTTGCCTGCAAACGGAAGTTAAATGGAATAATAAAACGAATCTATCACATTTTTAAATAGAAAAATAGCATGCACCAGTTTTCCTGTCGAACTAATACATTAACATTAAAATTAAAACCTTCTCTAAATATATTTGCGACTTGCCATGCTGAAGTTAAAACGATTGCATATATTGTAAGAAAGTTCAGTACAATAAAACAGCTTTAAAAGGCGTCTTTGTTGTAAGAGGTAGCCAAATACCGTAGTACCGTCGCACAGCGAATTCGCACTGTCGCTGGGGCACCTTCACCCCTACTCCCTCGCAAGGGCTTGTTCTCAACAAAAGATGACATCAAATAACTTGGCTGCTTAGTTCCGGGATTTCGCGGGGGCGTCGTGCTCGAACGCAGCGCTCCTCGCGACCTAGACGCGAAGCAGGTTCGTCTCGCAGGAGGCGCTGAAGCCGTAAGAGACAATGCCCGGGGGCGGGGGCGGGGGCGGGGGCGGGGGCGGGGACTGAGGGGTGTCGGGGCCGAGGGCGGGGCGGGCCGGGGGAGGGGGTGAGGCGGGGCCGAGGGAGGGGATGGGGCGGGGCCGAAGGAGGAGATGGGGCGGGGCCGGGGGAGGGGCCGGGGCGGGGCCGGGGGAGGGGGCGGGGACGAGGGCGAGGCGAGGGCGGGGCGGGGCGGGGCGGGGTCGGAGTGAGATGGCGGAGAGTGACAGCGGGAGATATCGCGCCCTCCCCAGAGTCGCGAAGAGTGGAGCGCGGAGGGGTGGGCGGGGCGGGGCGGGGCGGGGCACGCCGACACGTCTTGCCTGTCTGCAGAAGTTAGCTGGGGCACACGCCGCCCTCTCCCCCCAGTGGGCTAACTCAATTCTTTATTTCGCCGCCCGCGAGCGCCCTCCCAACGCCCCCGCAACGCCCGCTGCGCACTGGGGCGAACTGGCCCAAAATAAGCAAAACAAATAAATAAATAAAAATTAGTATAGAGATGGGGTGACCAGATGGGAATGGAGGCGTAACAGGCAGTGCCTATACACCTTAAGGAGAAGAAGAAGAAAATTAGTGTAAAGGAACGTTTCCTTAAAGTTACTAAGCCAATTAAAAACAATACATACATTATTACATTATTGAGCCCATAAGCAATTTATATTTTATTTTGGTTGCGAGGTAACATTTACCTAGTTAATAATGATAATGGACGTTTTACTGCAAGGCCATGCTGTAGAGATGCTATGAAATATTGTAGTTCACTTGTAATTCCGGCTTTTTGTGAAATGTAAATATAAAAATCAGCGGTACATACTTTAAATAATGCAATTTTTAAACCTCGGAAAAGAAAACAATAGGGCTAAGAATATAGCCAATAGGGATTAGAAGTAGTGTCAAGATTTATTCTGGTAAATTCTAAATTTTGCTACAAGTGACCATCCAATACCTCGTTTACAAAGTAAGTCTATCATCAGCGGAAATTGTAATTAAATTAATATAAAAATTAAAAAGCTCATATTGTTTTTCTTTTTACTTGCATTGCGTTACTCACCGTTGGAATATTGTATATGAGCTTTTAATTTGACTTTTTCGACCCACTGTACCGTTCCTGCGGCTCCTGCCGACTCGCCGCCCTCCGCCCCTACCTTCCCCGGCACATGCCGCTCGCTTGCAAACAATGCATAGGATCGCGAGAAAAGGAGCGCAAGTTTTGCGAATACGTAACAAATTAATTTATCCCGCGATTCTCGACACGTATAACTCCGTTTCGCGCTCCTCCCCTCCCCTCCATTCCCGCCGCCTTTCCCCACCCTTGTCTCCGCGGGCGGTGGCGCCCGCCGGCTTGGAAATTTGTCGCCGAAACAAGTTTTACTGCTGGAAATCCTACTGGGAAAGGGCTCCGTTTGGAAACGAACTCATGCAGTGAATACTAACGACGGGTGTAGCGCGGGGCGCGGAGTGGCTGGGAGGGGGGAGGGGAGGGGTGGGGGGCGAGGAGCGTCTTGGAGGACGCGGGATTATTGCGATGACAAACACGAGCGCGCGCCGAAATTCCTGGAAATTGCGCGGCACTTGTCAGCCTCCTCCGCAACGCCCGCTGCCAGCCCTTTCTGCTCTGCGTAAAACTGCGATTTATCTCGGTTCCTCGCGGAGAACTCCTCCGCTAGACGGAAATTAGTCACGAGAGAAAATTTGCCAAATGTTGATAGAGGGAACCGACGAAATTTCCTCGTTTTATTCCTGGTATTTGTTTCCATTGTAATAAATGTAGCAGCAAAGCTCTCTGCACGTTTTACTCGAATGCGTTTCATGGTTTTTAAGTTCGACTGAGGACGGTGCTAAAGTCTGTCACTCAGCTTCGAAGAAGTTCGTGGAAATGAATCGTGATTGAAAGTTTTAGAAAAGATAGATGACATAATAGAATCTTAGATTGGTCGTTATTGGATCCTCTAGTAAAGTAAGTGAAAGATGATTAAATTTTTAGATTAGAACTGATGTATCCAAGACAATAGATGAGTATTCATCTTTTAAGGAAAATTATAGAAAGAAATTCCAAAATATCCATTTTCTTTTCAAGACGACCAAACTGCACTTAAGTGATTTATTTTTCAGTGCAAATAAGGGAAAAGAATATCTCAACACCTTGCTTTGAAAATTGATAGGTTGGTTTCGTCCGGTAAAACTTTGAAACACTTTTTATTCTCCAATTGATGAATTTTGGACTCACGCCAACAGGCCATATTCGTTATGCTATTTTAGAAATGTCCGTTCCTATGTCTATCGTGTAACTATTACTACCGCAATTAAATGAAACATTTGAGATCATAAATGTGCATTTTGTATGTAAATTATGAGGGTAATGATTCTTTTGTAGTGTTCATCATACCGACTATACCCATCAAAATGTCAACTTCCCACTACAATTCAACGCGCTTTGCAATATCCGCAACTGTTGTTGTGCTAGCGCATTCTGGCTTGCCAGTAAGTTACTAGTAAATCGCGTCATTGCTCTCCGGACACACCACGAGAGGGGTGATTCTGCTCCCTACGAGGTCCGATGCTAACCGGATGTTATCCAATCCCGGGACTGGTGGATTGTTTTGTGCGGTATTATTTACAAATAAAAATGTGCCCAATGTGTCTGCTACAATGCAACACAAATCGTCTCATTATGCTCGGAGGAGTTGTTTCCAATTTAGTAGATGTTTTACGTATATCACGCCAGACCAGGCCCTTGCTGATCCATCGTTGAGATAATATTTTGTGAGGAAAATAATATTTACAAATTGACAATTTCAGCTGAACTGAAATCTAAATTTAAATAGAGAGTCGTTGTGCGGATTAAATACAAATTAAATGGTGGTTTTAAAATTACAAGAGAATGAAAGAGCGTGAAATTAAAAACGCGAAACAATTAAAAACGGTTTTATGCAAATGTCAACAGATGTTTTCAATGCAATTATCTAGTATGGAATAGTACCGATTGCCGTAGAGAAATATCTATTCTGCCTTACGTACACTTCCATTCAAATTGGTAATGCCATGTTTTTCTCAGACATTTGTATATTTTGCCTATGCCACTGCAGCGCATTTTATTATTCTTTTGAATGGAGTTTTCTTCCATAAGCTTCTTCACACTAGGAAAATGGTGAGGACGTATTTTCTTATTTATTAAGCAAGAACGTATTTAAAATAGTGTTATAAATATTTATTTTTATTTATTTCGGAACTGCAACCAATAAAACTTTCAAAGAGCTGTATTCAATTTCAAACTGACTTGATGAATTAAAGGCTTCTGTGTAGTTCTCGTGAAAATAGTCGAACACTTGTCTTACATTTTGGACAAATTGTTTTGCTTATCCATTTATCCACTTCTTAACGCAATAGTTGGACTTCTCACTTTGCTACATTGAGAAACAATTTGTATGTCAATTAAAAATATGAATCTCATCATGTCAATTATTTTCAAAATTGAATTAACTCTTGAAATTAATCACATACTCTCAAAACCAATTTGAAGAAATCTTTACTATTGCACATTCCGTGGAACTCACATGCAGCAGCGCATCTAAGAAACTGAAGAGTGTCCAGACTGAGAATGAACGGTCTCCTTATGATAGGGAATGCATTCATGGTAAGAAGATAATGATCGACGAATAGTGAAATGAGAAGTAGAGGAAACTGTACAACTTCGAAAGCTCGTACCGCAAACTCACGTTTTCTATCATGAATTCTAACATTTTCTTGTGGTGAACGGGTTTAGATCGTGTGAACCAATGGTTATAAAGCTGTAAAATTGGCTGATATGTAGAGACCGGATTTTTATATAATTACATATTTTTTGTCTTTCTACTTACCGTTCTCAAAATTGTAATCTTGGCGAATCATTGCTCTCCTGACTCAATATCCAATTTTTTGTCCTCTCCATTTGTAGCACGATTCAAAAATGTTTCTTATTGAGCCCCAGTTAAGCTATTTTAAGTTTCAAGGCAAACATGATTTAGAAAGGGAATATTCTCTTGAGGAATGTTCGCGTGGGTCCACCTAGGTGAATTTTTAACTCAATTTACGTTTACTCTTCTCATTTATTTAACGTCAAAAACAGTTGAAAACCGAGTGTAACTTTCTATGAGGGAGATATGTAACTATGATAGCGGATGCTAACACAGTATTACGTTTTTCGATTTCACAAACCACCCGCTCGCAAACAAAACTTAAACTCCCACTCAGTTTCTCCTTTCTAATTAAAGCACCATGGTACGTGTCAAATAGACAAATTAGAAAAGAATTGAAAATAGAAAACTTGAATACTTACATTAGTAGACTGTCAGTAAAATGTTTTGATGCACTACCAAATGCGGAATGTGATAAAAATTTTAGTATAGGACGTTTCGCAGAAGACATTAAAATTATTTCAAAGTTCCCCAAGGTTAAATTACGTCCGCCATAAACGTTCCAATAAGAATGCAAATTGAATTTAAAAAAAATTAAACTTACAGATACAACTTCAACAATTGAACTGTGAAACTTCAACAATTGAAACTTCAACAATTGAATGTTACAAATTCAAAAATGAAGTTAAAAAAATTCAAACACTAAATTACGGAAACGAAACGAAGTGAGAAGGAGCTTCGATTAAATGAACTCCCTGCCTACCTGTGCCCTACCCCAGCGTTTGAATATTTTTGGAGGATCTACAAAATGATGTGAGAATTGAAGACTTAATTTTTTTTATTCATTTTATTTTTAGTCGCATCAACATCGCGGTTATTAGCGACTTTCTCTATAGTACAGTTACAATATAATTATAATGCAGTTAGTTACAATACAGCAGTAGAAAATTATAACAATTACATTTCCAATTATCTTACAATAGTAATAACAATTCAGGGACAACAATTACCGTTTACATGAACCCATTGGCTTTAAATGTCCATAAATATGTTAAAGGCTAAACATAATTTGATTATTTTTTCCTGGTCTTCTTTAGAATGCAGTATTGATGGGTGGTTAAATCCATTTGATACTCTTTGGCTGTTATACCTGGAACATACTTTGAAAATGTGATCAAGGTTTAAAGGTGTATTGCATAAATCACATGAGGGTGGAGGTGATTTTTGGATCAAATAGAGATGGCTTAATTTACAATGTCCAGTTCGTATTCTTGAAAGGACTACTTGCTCCCTGCGTCGGAATTTAGTATCGGTGCCTAGTGCATAAAAACTATTTATAGATTTATGAAGATAGCTGGCTTTATAATTTGTCCATTCATGGTTCCATTTATTTTTCATTTCTTCCTGAACAAATTTTAAAATGTCTCCAACTGTACATGATAAGTTATGTACATTTGTTGATAGTTGAAGATCAATTAATGTATTACTTATACTGGCGCCTCTGGTTATGAAGTCCGGTTCAAGAATTGAAGACTTAATTTGTTTTAACTGAGAAAGGAGTAAATTTTGTAAAGTTGTAATCTATAGGGTCTGCAACGGTAAAGAATGGTCTATGTGCCTAAACATATTTTCGAGTATCATCGTATGTATTCATGGCAGAAAAGTTTGATAGGATTGATGAAGTCTTTGAATTATAAACTAGAATGGCTTGTGTGGACTAGATGTTTAGTTGATAAAGTTTGTGAGCACGATGAGGAGCGTGAAGGATTAAGTAAAGCAAATCTCTGAAAAATCAGTGGATTGAACAGATAGAAAACGAAGCTGTTAAAAAAAACAGCTTCACCTTTCCACATCCCAGTGCCCTTGTGGTCTTTCGGGTTGCTCCGCATCCTGAGGCGGCTAGCGGTCCGACCCATTTCCTGCGAATCCATATTCGCCCGCAAACGCCTTCGCAGCGCCCGTAGCCCGCGGCGGCCGCGCGCTCGCGCGTGCGTGCGAGGACTTTAAAGAGGCTCTCACGTGCACTTAAAGAAGGAGGCGAGCTCCCGCACAAGCACTCTTTAACTCCCGCGGGAGATAAATGACGGCCCGTTGCAGACCGGCGAGACTGACCGCGGCCGCTGCCGCCGCCATTTGCATTTTCTTACGTGAGCCTCTGGATCATAATTGCGTCTGACGAATGCTGGAAATATCGGACTCGAAGGATTTTCTCACGTGTATTTGAAAATTTTTGGAGGAACTACAAAATGACGTGAGAATTGAAGACTTAATTGGTTTTTAACTGAGAAAGGAGTAAATTTTGTAAAGTTGGAATCTATAGGGTTCTCCAACGGGAAATAATGGTCTATGTACCTAAACATATGCGAGTATATTTTCGAGTATCATCATATGTATTCATGGCAGAAAAGTTTGATAGGTTTGATGAAGTCTTTGAATTATAAACTAGAATGGCTTGTGTGGACTAGATGTATAGTTGATGAAGTTTGTGAGCATGATGGGGAGCGTGAATTGGATGAACAAATGTAGCACATAACATGTCTAC
Source organism: Acheta domesticus (assembly GCA_031308135.1). Classification (NCBI taxonomy): domain Eukaryota; kingdom Metazoa; phylum Arthropoda; class Insecta; order Orthoptera; family Gryllidae; genus Acheta; species Acheta domesticus. The sequence continues at coordinate 172,474,943 of JAHLJT010009419.1, forward strand.
ATATTAATAATATTATTTATTGTTTTCAAAGACACTTTGCATAGCATAGTTCAGACACTTTAAGAGTTTCTCTATTGTCAGTTGTACGAACATTCTGGTTACGAGACTACTTCCAGAATATTGTGATTATTTACTCAGTGTCGTCTTTATTAAAAGCAGAATGTGACCAGAAAAGAATGTGTCTATAATTTTATAATCAGAAACGTTTGTCACTTTAGTTTCGTTGAGTAATTGAGTGATTTCATAGTGGCCTGCTCTAGGAATTGAATTTTTGAGTTGATCTCATCTGGAAAGCCTGGAAGTCTATTGTCTTCCCCTTAGTTCCATCAATAAGATCCCTTCATTATGGTTTACAGCAAATTCCGAAGCGCAAGGCGGCAGAGAGGACTTACGCAATGAAGCCGAGGGCTCCTCGGAAAGCCGATTTGCCGCGAGACGATGGCATGAGCAGAGTACCGGAGCGCACGCCAGGGCTCCCGAGCTCCCTCAATGATGTACTCTTCCTGCTTCCTTAGCAACCAGCAAGGTAATGGTTCCTCGTTCGCCAACTCACGTTGGCCGATGTGAAACTACCTAAATCGTAAACGAAAGTTCCCTTGAAAAGAGTTGAAGTTAACCTGTTCACAAAATTCTTCTAAAGACGAGCATTTCAGAATATCCGTATGTTTCAGTTTCAGAATACTGAACCATACATATTTGTATCAATGTAAATATGTGAATACTTTTACAAGGAGTGTATGAGTCGAAGTGTATGTGTAAATCTCGTATAAAACTGTGTCAATGTGTCTCTTTGTATCAAATAAAATTTCTCAAGTATGTACTTGTTGCCTATTTTGGAAACATTCAAAATTCAGAACAAGTACCTGATAACACACTTTTATTTATATTAAAAACGTATCATATTTGTTCTTTCCGGAATCATAAATGTAATGAAAAAAAGAATAACTTGCTATTAATCGGCAGGGTATCATCTTTCATGAGCAACAAAAGCCACCAACAATAAACTACGGAACAACTGACTCTTCCAGTTGAACCGTTTGTAGCGGACGAATTACTATGCTTGAAAAAAACTTTTGAAATCGATTATAAATATATCAGTCAATCATACTATTATAAAACCTATACATTCATATTGTGTTGAATGATTGAATGAAACACCAAGAATAATCATGCGTACGTCGAAAGTAATTTACTTAGAAACGAATTAATTACATTACAATTATAAATTTTACATAAATAACATTTTTCTTCTAACAAATATTCGTGTTTCCCGACACACAAATGAAAGAACTGATTCTACGAGTATTTTACATCGAAAAATGAAACATGAAGAATCATTCAATTAAATATTTATATTTTCATTGCTGAATGTACACAATATACCATCGCTCAAAATCATTGTACGCCTTAAGGGAACTTAAGGGCAAAAATTAAAAATTTAATAATAAACCAACTTGAAAGTTATTGAAAATTGTTACTGTAAAAAAATTAGGCATGTTTTACTAGAAATGATCGATTTTGTCGGTGTTTTACTAACGCAAGTTTGATTAATTCGTCTTTAGATATTTAATCAATACTTTTGAGACAAATTGGTTAGATTTCATCAAACACTCGAAACGAGTACTCTTGAGCACACCAAGAGCACGATGAAGGATGCATTTGCGGGGAAATACAACCTCATGAGGTGGCCTTGTGCTAATAGGCCCCGATAAATCAACTTGACATCCAAAAAAGAAGAATCTTTATTCTATTCATTCATTCGTTCTTAAAATGATTGATCCACACAAATAACAGCCTACAAAATCATTGTATGTCATTAGTGAACTTGAGGAGAAAAAGTAAAAATATAAACATCTTATAATAATAAAAACTGTAATGAAAGTCATGTGGTACCAATAACAATATTATTTTTGTTTTACAAACATAATAATTGATCTTGTCAGTATTTTACTACCACGAGTTTAATTTGTCTTTAGATATTTAAGCAATATTTTGAGAAAATGAACAGATAACAAGATTTTTCAAAATGAAACTCTAAAACCAAAAGAAGACATGAGAACGCGAATAGCGATGCAGGAACAGGGCTGAATTTACGGGGACATTCTACCGCATGTGGTGGCCTTGTTCTAATAGTAAAAGTAATGGTAATGTTACTTGCAGTACAAAGGCCTCCTATTTTTCAGTAGAGTAATTAAAGATTAACATACTGTAATATTTATTGTTCTTTACGATTGAGAGCTTTTTCATTTCCATTTCATTTCTTCATCACCATTTCATTTCTTCAAAGCTACTAACGAAATAAACAAATGACGACCTAATGATACACTGATTATTTCAACAGACACCAAAATGGGACAACCATCAAGTGCTCTGTAAAATTGCAAACCCAATGAACCTGAAGACACCCGGCGGAAGAGCTCCCCCCCAGGAGCAGGCCTCCACGAGCTTGACCCAGGTTCCTCGGCGAGCTTTTTCTTGAAACTTAATTTTCTTTTAACACAACATTCAAGTTTCATTCATGTTTTGCTCAACATTCATGTTTTGCTCTTCTTAATGATCTTATCCATAGGTTATACTTAAATTTAAACACTTTCACTTATCACTTGAAATTTAACAGTTTATCTGTTCTTGTCCAAATGCTTTCCACTTAACTTTTCTTTTAATTCGTCTTTAACTTAACACTTCACATATTTCTGAGAATGTTGTGCTAACAGGCCGCAAAATATCAATTTTACTTGAAAAAAAAGGTAAATCATGAAATCGATTCATTCATTTGTACTTTGAATGATTGATCTACACAAATACCTGCCTACGAAATCATTGTACGTCGTTAGTGAACTTAAGGACAACAAATAAACGAAAATAGAAATGAAACTCTCCAACCAAGAGCAGTAGAGAACGCGAAGAGCATTGTAGAAAGAGGGCTGTGTTTACGGGGGCATTCTGCCGCCTGCGGTGGCCTTGTGCAAATAGGCCGCAAAACATCAGTTTTACTTGAAAAAAAAGGTGAATTATGAAATCGATTCATTCATTTGTACTTTGAATGATTGATCTACACAAATACCAACCTACGAAATCATTGTACGTCGTTAGTGAGCTTAAGGACAACAAATAAACGAAAATAGAAATGAAACTCTCCAACCAAGAGCAGTAGAGAACGCGAAGAGCATTGTAGAAAGAGGGCTGTGTTTACGGGGGCATTCTGCCGCCTGCGGTGGCCTTGTGCAAATAGGCCGCAAAACATCAGTTTTACTTGAAAAAAAAAGGTGAATTATGAAATCGATTCATTCATTTGTACTTTGAATGATTGATCAACACAAATACCAACCTACGAAATCATTGTACGTCGTTAGTGAACTTAAAGACCACAAATAAATGAAAATAGAAATGCAACTCTCCAACCAAGAGCAGTAGAGAACGCGAACAGCATTGTAGAAAGAGGGTTGCGTTTACGGGAGCATTCTGCCGCCTGCGGTGGCCTTGTGCTAATAGGCCGCGCGCAGTTCGCCCCGCCACCGCTGCGGCCGCGGCAGCGCTCTGCAAGCGAACGCCAAAGTGGAGTGGCTAACGAGCCGCCTCTGCGGCCGAGGCTCGGGTTTCGATTCCCACCGCGCGCTACGGAAGCGCCGCGCGTTTTGCAGCTTTCCTGGGCGAATTCCAGAGCAAATGAGGGGCTCCGGTGCACAGTAACAGCCGGCGCTCCCACTCTTTTAGCCACGCGCTCCTTGCTGCTGTGGAGTTCGCTTGAATTATTTTAATTTCATAAATTACAGTTGCTCGTACTACATGATGGAATTTGGACTCGTCTACGAGTGGAGTCTCGACCTATGAGATTTTTCATTATTAGTATTTTCTAGGTGAACTATTTACAACTGCAGAACTTCCGGACAAATTATACTTCAATTGTAACTGAAAAATTGGGGCGAATGAAGAGAAAATTTGGGAAGAGAAAAGGCATCCATTAACAGCAAATTACCTCCCATCTCTTGATAATGCTAAAAGAAGGTAAGGTTTTGAACTATGAAATGAAGAATTAGCCACACCTAACGCGTTCCCTGGCATGAAGCAAAATCACAAATACCCACCTAGCTTGTAATGTTGAAAATTAAAATATTTAGTTGTACCATTAAAACCAAATTAATGGATTAATAAATTTTATGATAATAAAGAGTATCACAACTTTGGTATGTATCAAAAAATCAGAGTATCAAAAACTAATTAAGTTTACATTATACCGCCAGAGGTAATTAAATTAACCGTTGATTAATAGACCGTTGGTCCATTAAAAGTAAACCATAACAAATCAGTATAGCTTTGAGCAGGTCCTAGGAGTACACGACTAACTTTTAAATTATAGTTTTATGACTAAAACAAAATTAAATGATTATATGAAATGTTAGCAACAGTATCTAATAGTCAATTTCAGTTAATTATTTCCAGATAACTTTAATGCCACGTGGTGTTTTCTAATGCTGAAGGACGAAGTTCTGAACGCATTCAAAAAGAATTCACGATGACATTTCAGTCAATATTTCTAAGAATCATAACACGTGAAATGACAAATCCATTAACATTTTTGTCCTATCTTGCTATCGTAGTTTAGAAAGTCCTTTACTTTGCAAAGGACCCATCCCACTTGAAGTAAGGAGGAAACTAAAAGAATTTCCTACTGTGTCAAGAGACCTTCCTCTGCACCACTCCCAAGTAAAGCAGCTGCTATTCAGCACATTCTAAAAGATAAAATCCGCTCTTTGCTTCCTTGAAAGCTTAGAGTGCAAAGTAGTGTTGCCAATATCCTCGTCTAGTATGTATTTTCTTCACGATCATTTCTTTCACTTCATAGAAACGATTTTTAACTCTTAATGCAGAATGCTTATTTTTCTGTAAATAATCTCTTTCTGGAAAATCAGCAGCAAAATATATTTATATTTGATTATTTAAGAACATCCACTCTTTAAGAAAACTTCTCCTGCGTACCGTTCCTAGGGTTCCTACAGTATACTTTTATTTTTTGTTATCAAGGCTTTATTGCTCTATTTCTTGTTTCATACAAGTCAACGCATTCAACATTATTTATTGTCTGTCAAAGCAGATTACACCTTTTTGCGTTACCTATCGTTAGACCATTGCTTTTAGCACATAATGTGAAAATTCACCAAAATAATAATGAACAAAAAGGAAAAAATATGTAGTTGCGCTCTTCGTAATCTCGTAATCGCTTCAAAGAGTACACAAAACTTCCTAATACAACGTCTGCTTTCAACGTACCTCATTCCCTCTTTCTGTGGAGAGCGTTCAAATTTTTCTCTGCCGCTTAGCTTCCATTGTATTTCAGGAAATCCACTCGTCTTCCTCTAACGCAAGCTGACTAATACCGTTCAGACTATCAACTTCAATTGTCGCGAATACGCTGCATCGTACGGCTAGAGTGAATTTTCGGGCCGGAAAGACAAACACGGACGAAAAATCCACACGTTTTTCAAACTCTCCCGTCCCGCATTACTCACCGGCTTTTTCCAGGGCATATGCACAGCGTAATGCCAACCTCCACCGTCCAATATTTACCGCGGCGCGCTGCGGACGCTTCATTCCGAGTCTTCCCTCCCCGGCAGCGCAGTGGGCCGAAAGCGCTCAAAAGTTCAGACTTTTACGACTCCTGACACTTGTTTCCGCTAAAAACAACGAGAAACGCAACGCCAGTAGCGGCGAGCGTTAAGGCAACGCCTTACGGAAATGGTGTCAAGGGCTCCTACTGGTGGACAGTTGCACGCCTCGCGGCACCGCGCCATGCCAGAGCTCCTCTGCGCCTACTATCTTCGGGAAAGGAAGCTATTAGTAACCCCGCCGTTTTACAATAGTGATGGCATTGGCTCTTGCGGTGGGGTGATGAACTGCGTGGAGGGACGATTTCGTCGTGGTATCGACCTTGACAACACTGTCTTACGGTGACTGGGAGGTCGTGGTGCCCACCAAGTGGTAGATTTGATTGTGCTTAAGGTCGGCAAATTTCTGATGTTGGCGGGGATCAACGTCGCTGGTCGACAGCAGCGACTTTTCCGTGATTGATTGATTGACTGATTATTTCATGTTTTCGGGTGCGTGAACTGATATAGTCATTATTGTAGTTATTATAGTTATTATTATTATTGTAGTTATTAATGTAGTCCATGTTTATATCTTGGAAGGTAGCGGTCGACCTACACGGTGGCTTACTGTTCTTTTCACCCAGGTATCTTCCAGTAGCAGGGCACCGTTTCTCCCGACATGTGTGGTAGTGTAGTGCACCTGAGTGTAAGTGTGTGTAAGTAAGGGGTGAGGTTAAGACAAGGAAGAGGAAGAAATAATGGCGCGTGTTCCGTGGCCCGTTATAGTACTGCTCTGACGTTCGCCTGGTGTTGATCGGAGAAACCACGGAAAACTACCGATCAGAGCAGTCGGCAGCTAGAATTCTCCTCCAGACAGCGACTGAGTTCCACCTAGCGATTGTCTACTGCCAAAAACCCTTCCATCGTCGAGACTTCTGGTCAGTGGCACAACAATGACATCCGTTGATGCTCTGAGTTACCTCAGCTAGTTTTTCGTGTTTTTTAGGTCGCTTTTTACCTTCTAGGTCATACGGCGACCACTGTGATTGGTAACTGTAGAGGGAACACGTAAGGCCAACACAAGCACAAACAGCCAAGCTCGAGGCGGGAATCGAACCCGCGACCCTTCGAATCCAGGCAGCTACGACCCTTCAGCTTTAGCGACCTCGGCTAGCCAGGCCGGCTTTTTCGTGGTTTATCTGATCACATTCTGCGCAAATGGTGGGACAGCTTCCTAGAAAAGGACCGCAGACTGCTATCCTTCCTACCCTAGCCCGTTCCCATTCGGATCCTCAGGACCCATCGCTGGGTCCTGCCTACCACCTATCCGCTTGTGGCCTGCTAGCGATCTAGGAAACCTCCGAAACGCTTCGAAGAGGGTCATAGACTGAAGCAAGCTTTAGAAATAGAAAAAAAGAAAATCAAGAAATGAAACCGAAACCGTTAAAACCATTTCAATAGGGAGTACGAAACCAGAACGGTTGGTCTTTCATTAAAGATATTGCTGAAATAGTGAAAACAAAATAGAACGATTCTGGGTCCGGTTTTCAAAAATACTTCATAATTTCAACCATCTTAATTCGCTTTCCCGTTTCTGGAAGAGACTTATACTGTAAAGTATATTTGCACTTGGTTTCCATCGCATAATTAACTATTTATTATAAAACGATCTTTGTTGTGATTGACAAGTAAACAAGTAACTATATTTTGTCCATACATTTATTGAGATGGAGCGCGCCCCCCAAGATAGCATGACGACCAAGCCCGAACCGAAATAGAAATGGTTTATTAATACAAACGGGACCCGCAACGTTATTAACGATTTCATGCTTTGAACAAAAGAAGGAGCGTTAAACATATGTAAATAAGAACGTTAAAACAAAATGAAATAAAATAATACCAAATGGATGTTATTGATAACATATAGATTTTCCCCCTATCGCTCTTATTCATCCATAACCATTGAATCCTAGAGGAGCGTACCTACAACCTACAGTAGATAATTAACGTAAATAAATTTGCATATTCGTCGGCATTGGGATCAATCGAACACGGGGCTCTCCACGACACACCAACAGACTAGAAAACCTTCCGTACTGACAAGTGTTCAAAACTTCGACTCTTTGGACCGAGACGATGTCGACTGTCCAAAGTCGAGTAATGTTTAATTAAAATAATTGTAATTTTTCAATTTATGTATGCTCCTGCGCACATTAGATTGTTTTCGCACTGCGTGATTCTGGAACAGGGGTAGATTAATGTTTACGGGTGAATAAATCCCATCCATATTGACTCTGCTGGATAGTGGCCCACACTCACTCCGGGAACAACATTTTGTATTAATTCTGAAATAGGAAAACTTATTTTTATTTTAATTTTTATACTGTAAACGTAATAGTTTCCTTTCATTGATTCTAATTTTACTTATCTTCAGTACGACAAAATTATTGTCACCATGATTCAGTCGTGCTTTATACGCTTATGATATTAACTCGGTCCTGCTCTGGTCCACTTCGGCCCAGTGTGCGAGGTATGAAGCCAGAGCGTTTGCAGCAATGCGAATCGTTTGCCTCTGTTAAGCGATGGTGCGACGGTACAGCGCAACTCACGCGAATTTCCCGGCGGTGAAAATCGGAGGCGGAAAATGAAATGTTGCGTGTCATTCGTTCCGCCAGTTCCCCTGAATCCACAAATTTGACTTTTCTGTGCGATTTTTCTTTCAAGTACGTCGTGCTGGAAATCATACGAGTTTTGCTCACACGTAGATTTAACGTCACGTTACTATACTATCTTTGAATCAGTCGTGATTAATGGAGTGAATATCGTGTTGTGTACATTCCATCTGCAAACATTGGAGGCGGAAAAACGAAATGTGGTATGTTATTTTGTTCCGCCAGTTCTCGTCTGCAAGAAGTTCACAGTGTTTGGAACCTTTGGAGATTGCTACGCCTCAATAAAAATCAACGTAACGTGGAATATTTGTTGGAAATCTTTTTGGGGAGTGGAGTCCCGACGCTAGCAGGATTTTCTGCAGTAGCTAGTGTGGCGTCGTGGCAACGCTTTCGAGCGGGCGGCATGCCTAAGCCAGAAGCTGGGGTGAAAGGGTGCACCTGAGCTAAAATAAAATAGACGCCAGAATGTGCCTGCTCCAGGAAACACCCCACGCAAACAAACTGTTGAGAAAGGTTAGTGGCGAGTCTGAGACGATGGTGCAAGACCCCTGGAATTGGCTAACTATCGAGCCTGGGGACGCCGACAGCATGACGCCGGGTGGGGGGGACGAGGGGGGGTATATAAACGGGCGCTTTCTGCGCTCGCGGAGATTCGGGAGAGATTCGTTTTGTTTCGTCGTCAGCCGAAGGGCTGGGCGGGATTTCCAGTGCACCCAAGCACTTGGTTTCCGGGACAGAGCCCGGTTTGGTGCCAGGTCATGTAGGAACGTTAGTTACCGGGGACTTAACGTCCGATAGCTTCGCATCACGCGTTGTTACTTGCTTTAGGGCAATGGCACTAGAGTATAGGCCTAGGGACGGTCGCGGGATTTTCGCAGCTAAAGGGAAGAAAAAGGTTGCCGGGGTTTAATCAGTATTTGTAAATTTCTTTACTTGTTATGATTCTTTGTAAGTACATGTAAATATTGTTATCTTCAAGGCAGTTGTCTGTCATTCACCCCAGTACGTCACATTAGATTGCTGTAGGTCGAATTCAGCCGCCTCGCTGTCTGGACGAGAATTCTCGGCACTCTAATCGGTATATTTCCCTGGTTTCTTCGAGCAACACCGGGCGAATGCCGGGAAACTACCCTAACAAACGGGCCAAGGTCTGCGCGCGATCTTTCTTTCCTCTTCCTTGCCCTATCTTCCTCCTTACTTACACTCACTACACAACTACACTTACACGCACTACACTACTACACATGCCGGAAGACCAGTCGGGATCTTACAGCTTGATTCGGCTAGAACAGTGTTCTTAAGTTAATGAAAGTTCCATATGATTTTCAGACAGTCGTAATGTTTATTCAAAGATACACATATAATGTCTGAAAATCATATGGAACTTTCATTAACTTAAGAATTATACAAGAGATAGTCTATAGTTCAACTTAGAACGGTGTTCCTCTGGGGGGAAATACCTGGATGGGGAAAAACGCAAGTCGACGTGTAAATCGACTCCCGACCTTACCATTCAGCTGGAGAAAGGACACCGCCTGCTCTTGTACTAAAATCATGAATTACGCTCATGGGAATAATTACAATAGTACTTGGCGCACCCGAAAACCCGAAAGAATGAATCAATCTTTTGAAGAGATCATAACTGTACGTAATTTGTTGTTTTAACATTAGAGAAAAATTTGTCATTGAAATTGGCGTCTCACAATGTGAGGAATATACGAATACTCGTGTGCAATACATTTCACTTTGTTTCGCACGAAGTATTGGACATCACGTGCAACAGTACTAAATTTGAGGGTTTCTCAAAGTCCATGTGTTTACGACAGCCGAGGATGCCGAAATATTCTGATGATGATTCTTTATGAGCAAATCTTTTATATATCTTCTTCAAGCGACGATTTTTTATAAAAGCCGTTTAAATCCTCTCAGCCTACGAACATAGAAAATGACGATTCGAAATCATAAAGTAGTCATTACATATCAGTAATGATACAGTAATTGCTCTGTGATACGACCTTCCATCACATTATTTGTTCTGTAACTTTGAGTTTGTCTTATAGGTATTTTTGATTCTCTAAGAACAAACCATTCAGATACTTCTGGTTATCATGATTCTTTAATATTATTGTAGTTTAGATGTGTCCTTCTCCACTACTGGTCAGTGGTAATAGTCGAAAAATACTTTCACATTTATTTTTATACTTGCACTGCTTGTGGAAATCTTGGTAACATATGTAATGAAACCATCACAGGCATTATTTCTCATATTTCGAATGTGAAGTCTTTAGATCACTTTCAAGAAGTCGTACATAGCTATCGTCATATTTACTATCTATGCTCAAACTTTTATTTCCCATGAAAGTTATTGTAATAAATTTCTTTATATTATTATTAATCTTACAGTCTAGAGAAAAAACACAAATGAAGGAAAATTTCTATAACCTTAATTTCACATGTCGTTGGAGTTTCAAGTTTAATGTGCTAGAGCCTCGGCATTAATTTATTTTTACCTGATAATGCCTCGATAAAAATTTATTGCAAACGTGGGTTAGAGATAAGAACTAAATACATCATTTAGAAAAAGCAGAAAAAATGAAATGCACCTCTATCAAACCATAAAGTTCAACGGCTTTGCCTATAAAATTCGCCCTCACAATCTGTGTTGGCAGATACGTGGTGCAGGAATAAATGTGCGACGATCGTAAAAATGCCATATTCCATGCATCATGTGTGCCTACAGCAACACTGCATTATTAACATCACGTTAGATAAAACATGCCATTAACATTCTTCGCTACTTACTTTTTTTACGGTGTTCTTGGACAATGCGCATGTACGCCGATTAAAGTATCCGAACAAACTCTTATCGTCCACCCCATGCATACTTTCGAAGTCCGTGGGCTCGTTTCGAAACAAAATCACACGCGACCGTAAAGAGCGTAGTATCGATCATTAAACTTAAATAAAAAATTATTTTCCTTTTTGCGATGTACTCTTATTTTCGTCTTTTCTACAACAAAAACATTTTTCAGGATTTGTAATGGTTACAGATATAATGCAAGCATTGCATTAAAAATAAGAAATGTAAGTTAAGCAAAAAGTTTTCACGAATGTCATTACAACAAAAGATGTAAAGTAAATTCTTTGTTTTGTGAAACTGGTGAAAAGACGATAACAATCTTAGCAGTTGATGCCAATCTAAATAAAGAAATCTAGAATCTGGTATTTGTTATGTAATATTTTTTGGTCATTAGAAGTAGTAGCGAATCAATACGGAAATAGAAAGTTTATTGTTATTTTAATTTGATTAATGTCGTTAAGGAGGTATTACTAAAAAGTGTCTTAAAAATTATTGTAAAATCATAAGAAAATTAAATCATTGATATGCCAGTAAAATACAAAGAAACATTATAAGAAAAAGAGGGAGCAGGTATGTAAGAAACAGAGCCCCATGCAATGAGAGAAACGATGCGGAGAGATGTTAAGTTTTCCAAATAAATTAGACACAAATATTTCCTGTGGAATGATAGGTAATCTGTATTTAAAATCAGGTGGCAGCACTGAAAAACAACTGTACATGAAGAGGAATATCTGCAAATCAGTTTGGAGTCCGATAGACGAAAGACAAGAAACTAGAGGAACATACCGCAAATACAGTGTATTTAGACAATGTGTGAATCAGCTAAAGCAGGTAAACTCCAATCAGAACAAAGCAAACAGGAGGATATGTAAATAGTGCACCGAACGTCCTACATGTCTTTATTAACTGGGGCTTAGCTACGTCGCGATTCACGTAGTATTTGATAGTTTCGTTTTGTGGTATCCATGGAATTGTGTTATTATTATATGGAGTGGGGCGGAGGTGGAGAATGGCCTGAGTGAGAAGATTTTTGTTGCTGATTTGGTCGGGTTAAGCTTTATTTTCCATTTAATGGACCAGTCTTCTATTTTATTTAAAGGTTGTTGGATTTTGTTTCTGATGAGGTTGGTTGAGTAGCTGGACTTGTAGATTACTGTATCATCTGCGAATTGTGCTGTGTGTGTGTCTGATGTAGTAGGTATGTCTGCTGTATTAAGGTTGAAAAGAGTAGGCGATAAGGGTGATCCTTGAGGCAGTCCTGCTATTATTTTTTACGCGGGTTGGAGATGTGGTTTTCGACCGTTACCGTGAAAGTTTTGTCTGTGATGAAGTTTTTTATGACTTTTATTAGATAGTTCCTACATAGGCTGACGAGTACTTTTCTCATTACGTATACGTGGAAGTCAGTGTTGTCAAGGTCTATGCCAAGAGCTGGAGTCCCGGGCCACGAGTGGGCCGACGAAATCGCCCTTCCACGCAGTTCATCACCCGTCACCACAGTCAACGCCACCACTATTGTAAAACGGCGGTGTTATTAATAGTTCCATTTCCGACGCTAGTTGCGCAGATAATCTCGTGGCATGCTACGGTGCCACGACGCGTGTCACTGCTACCACTAGAAGATCTTGACATTACTGGTGTAAGTGGTTTCTAGCCAGTACAAAAATTCGGCACCGTCGGGACACGAAACCTACAACCTGAGTCGCTACAGAGACTGCAGCAATTCTAAGCTAAACGCAGCCGGTATTTCATACAGTATCGACATTTTCCCGCGTTTGGCACCGGTCGCACATACAGCGTCAATCGAAACAACCCTAGCACGGCTGGTGTAACGACCGCGTTCCCCATCGCCCCAACGACACTGCGTTCAGCATCCCTTTCGCTCTCGCCGCCCGGCTGCTTCCGCGTGAGTTACGGCGCGAGGGGGGCAGTCAAAGGGGAGGCGTCGTGCACGCCGTTGCGCCCCGCGCCGCGCCGCGCCGCCCCGTGCGTGCCTGCAAGGGCGCGGTCTCGGCCCTACGCTCCGCCGCGCCTCGTCGCGCCGCGCCGCCGGCTCGATAAGGGCGGACGGCGAGGAGGAGGGCGGCGAGGAGGAGAGCGGCGAGGAGGAGGGCGGTGAGGAGGCGGGCGGCGGGGCGGCGGGGGGCGGCGGGGCGGCGGGGGGCGGCGGGGCGGCGGGGGCGGCGGGGGGCGGCGGGGCGGCGGGGGCGGCGGGCGGCGGGGGCGGGGCGCGGCGGGGCGGCGGGGGGGGGGCGCGGCGGGGCGGCGGGGGGGGGGCGCGGCGGGGCGGCGTCTGAATTTTGTGAACGCACGCGCGTCCTGTTGCGTGCGCGCGCGCGATAGCGCCACTCGGGGCGGAAAGGGGCCGCCGCCGCCTTTTATGGAGCGCCGCAGACGAAGGGTTGGAGGGCTGCTTGCCGCGCCCGGCGCGCCCTAAGAGGCCCACTTGCGAGGGCGACCTTCCGAATGCCGCCTCCGCGATTAGGAGCGCTGCGGGCTGACGGACGTCTGCTGGGGAGAGGAGGAATGTTCGGGTCATTTCGGTGGAGCTGGAGGATGGATACGGAGCATGGTCACGCGAGATGTAGGGGGGGGGTAACTCGCGGTATTTTTAGGAATTCTTTGTGAGGCTATGGAATTTGGTTTGAAATTGAAATGTGTTAAACATTTTTTGCCGTTTTAACCAAATTTTAACGTTTTATAATCACTAATTTGTAATTAATAACCAAGGATTTCAATTAATGGTTTACCTTCTGAGGAATGCTTTTCATGAAATTATTCCGGGAGTTAAATTTATTAAATGATTCTACAAATTTGGGACATTTGAAATATATTGAGTGTTAAATTATTGCTTGTACTAAGAAGTGATGACGTAAAGCACAATTAAGTAGTCTGAAATAATTGAGGCGTTGGAGGTCGGTGCTGGTAATTAACACATAGTAGCTCAGTTCGGCTTACAGTACACGAAAGGAAGGGAACTGTTTGAAAGGATTTCAATAAACAAGGTTTGATGATTCCTGGAAACGTGTAGGAAATTATTAAATTATTTCATAAAGAAAAATAATACGAAAACTTTTTCTAATCATTTGTGGAACACCTTTTAAAATGCCCCGTCGGCAATGTGCCTTCTATAACAAAAATAATTCTCTCGAATTTTCACTAAACGGCCTTGTTATTTTATTACAGATACCAAGAAAGTTTTCAAATCCATTTTTGTGTGGAAATAATATTATCTACTCTTCAAATATGTACTTCTTTTTCCACATTTTCGAAAATTATCCATTTTAGTTTTGACAAGTCGACAGATAAACACATCCTTGACGAGTCTTACTCATGAAAGCGCTGAAGATTAAAATGGACTCGATGAGTATTAGTCTTACTGATGAAACCACTCGTGCATTTCGATTGTACTCCAGAAAATACAAATTGGACATTATATTTTACAATTTAAATAAAACTAGCCATCTTTACAACAAGCAGAGAGATAAATCCAAAATAGGGAATAAGTCTTAATATGGTATACTCCATTCCATAGGTGTACATTGTTGAAACAAAGCAATATATCAGCGAACGTGTCTACCATGATAAATATGACATCAACAAAGATGCAGTTCCGTATACCTCTTTAACTGGACACAGAACAGGAGCTTAATCACTCCATTGGATATGATAAAGTCGAAACTTTACACCATGGAATACAAAAGTCAAAAAGGCTAATTGTGCAAATGATACATATTATGTTGAATAATGCGATGAACACCAAAAGTGACATATAAAAAATTTAACCAAATTTATAAGAAATTGATAATGAACCAACATCCGTAACTAGTTTTTGCCAATCGAACTGTTCAATCCATGATTTACAATCTTTATCATTGTTGTCATTCCTTACCTATCTAATCTTGTGCTGCCTTCCACAATTGACGAATTGTAACCACTCAGTTTGACAAAACCTTCAACGTGTTTTTGATAACTTCTCATTGTAATATGTTGTGCTCTGATGTAACACCAAATTGTAAATATTGATTTCAATAATTTTGTATTCCTTTGTTTTTATATCAATTTGTATTGTCTATGCCATCATCAACCAATTCTATACTTGTATTGCTCTTGACAAGGCAAATGCTGATTGTGCGTAACGTCGAACTCACAATATAAATGTATATAATATAAAAGTTTAATTCCTGGATTCAACCTAGATTGATCCTATATGGTCCATACGTATTTAATCGTACCATCTACGTATCTACTAAATAATAATAATAATAATAATAATAATAATAATAATAATAATAATATTGTCTTTATTTCTGTCTGACCACAAGTTAAAATTAGGTCGTCTGAAAAAATATCTAGGTCGTAGGAATCTAAAAAAAATCAATTCAATATCTCAAGCAAGAAAAAGAACTCGAAGTTCGAACCAAACACGAAGACGAGCTAGTTTATTGCAGTCCATAACGAAGGCCAAGCTGAGTTATCTGGATGCAAAACCGGCTCCCATTACTTTATTGACAATAAACAGTAGCACCTGAAAGGAACTCGACACCCGACGGAGACGAATATCGAGGCGAGGGTAGCGCAAAGCAAAGACAATGATTGATGGAACTACGGATGCATATACATAGTGAGGGGGCTTCACAGGACGTAACGAAATGGAGAAGAGGAGAGATAAGATTCTCTCCGGAGACGTGGGGTGGCGCGCGGAAAGTCCCCAGAAAACGAAGTAAAGGCGCTTTTTGTTTGCACTCGCGTTCAATGCAAATGGGCCAAGGTAACTTACACTGCACGGCGGAGACAGCGGGCTGCAGGGGGGCGGGAGGTTGATTGTAGAGGTGAGCCGGGGAGTCAAAGAGGTTGCAAGGAAAAGAAGAGAGCATGAAAAGCAGAACGTCTCGCCTGAACGTCGAACTCATTTATGCCTAGTGTCGCGTTTTCGCAACAAGGATGCAGCACTGCATACTTTTAACTTTCAAGGATTTCTGTGTAGAGTACAATGCTTGCTATATTATGTGATTAAATTTAAAGGTTCGGAGAACAAATTGGTATAGTGTGTTGGACGTTATTCGTGTAATCGTTGCTTCACGGTTAACTGTAGTATTCGGGACTTTGAAGATGGAGGGGAAAGCGATGCCGTCAAAGTGAATGCAGGTAATATTTTCTGAATGAAATAAAATATTTTTTGTTAGCTCAATGATTTCTGCGTATTATTCCCTATTTTAACTCATGAATACTATTAGTTGCTCACATCTACAATTATACGGAAATTATTTGTCTTGCAAATATGAATGTGGCGAAAACAACACTGGGCATATATAACACACCTATAACACACCTGCAGCAACGTTTTTGAAGAAACTCACTGCTGACGAAATTTTGGCTATTTGGGAAGAAAATTCGGAGTTATATGATAGCTTTGAGTATTTTTGCTCCTATTGCCATTAAGGTGGAGATAGGTGAGACAGTGCTGATGAAGATCTTGGTGGGACATACAACAATTTGACAGGTAAACAGCTAACCGCAGAAGGAGAGCAGATGATAAGAAAGGATACTATAGAAATATCTGGGAGTTTTCATGTCAGAGGCACATCAACGTTCCACAACACTAAAATGAAGAAACAAAATTAATGATTATGGTTAAGAAGATCTTTTTAATAAAAATGAAATGAGGAATAAAGTAAATGAAAATGAGGCAATGATGTTCAGACCAGCTGTTTATTGATTACGCTCAAACTCCACAGTAGCTCTTCAGTCTATTTTCCAGAGCTATTATAAAGTATAGTAAGGCGGTGTGTAATATATTCTGTAAAAAAAAGTAAATCAAGTTTTCAGCTTTCTATTGATGAGATACGAGTGTTTATTTGGGTTTTGATTTGAATGGATTTGTGCTGAGGCCACGTAGAAGAATGTACTAGGAAGAATTTAGGAATAAAGGAATGAAACTGTTATCAGTGCCTTGCATAGAAACAGATTTAAGGACATTTTGCGTTGTATACACCTGAATGACAATATGACTTCGAACGCTAACGAAAAAATTTCCTGAGTATCTCCTTCCTCATATCTCAATTAGCTTTGTAATTCCTTTTTGGAGCATACTATTTTATGAAAGAGTGTTGTTGCGACGAAGCAATGGTTGGAAGCAACTTTGGAAGAAATGGTCTGAAACAAGGGCAAACCAATTCGCTTTGGCTATAAATTTTGGCGTCTAAATTTTACATTAGGTTATATAGTAGACTTAGATGTATATCAGAATCCAAAGGCCAAGTTATATCTTATAAAAAAGATTTTGGTTTTTTTCATGGAAAGAAAATAATAGATTGCAGTTTGAATTTGGATAACAAAGTTAAATTTATGAATTATATGTTACATAAATTTTTGTTTTTTAATATAATGTTCATTGCTTATCTCTTACGACAATACTGATTTTACGACATGCAACGTGTTTATTTACAGCAGTAGTCACTTTATCAAAATAAGTGAAAAAGTGATGGCATCTGCCCAGTGTTGCGTTTTTCGCGTACCGAACTTTACGCCGTAGGTACACAGAGAATCGCTTCATGCATACTTCGATTTATTTACAGTGCCCTTTGACAGATCATCAATCAAGAGCTTAAACGTGACTACTATACATGTCATCCAAGCTCCCGATTGGATGACACCGTAACATGTGATTTACGTCAACAGACCCTACGTTTAAATCGAAATATATACATAAAATATATTAACTCGGAATTAAACATATCTACATTCTAAACAAACAAAATGTCTTCGATACACGAAACAAATAAAATTGAATAGATTATGCAAATCTAGATACTTCTTATTTAAACCACGTGCAACGGCACAACGGTATCATAGTGATCGACTGAGTACGCCACCATCACCATCAATTCTGGGTACATCAACTACTATGGTCATTAGTCCCGTCCCGTTAATGTAGTGGGTGTATTTTGCGAGAGGTAGCGGTGTCCCTCTCCTGCTGGATGATGAGTTCAGGCACTAACCTACACATCAGTTCATGGGGAAGTTCCCTTCCTACAGGTATCTCCCCCCAATATGGGGCTCCCCAAGACACAAACTGTAAGCCTCGGACTGGCCCCCCGTACTAGTGTAGTGCATATACGGGCGAGTGTAGGGAATATAAAGGAACTACGAGGACGAAGGAAACATCGGGCGCGGTCCGTGACCTGCTCTAGCATTCACTTGGTATTGATATGAAAAATCACCCGATCAAAGCAGCCGGCTGCTAGAACTCTTACAGGTTTTATCCTGAATCAAACCTTTTTGTACAAATGCAAGAGCAAATATATTTATTTATAAATTTATGTATTTGTATGTAGTATTTGTTCAAAAAAAATAAATATTATTATTATTATTAACACTTCTCCAGGCAGCGGCTGTATTTGGCCTAGCTACTGACGAAAATCCACCATCGTCGGGACCCGAACCCTAGGATCTCCTGGCCAAAGACATTGCAGAGTCAACGGCAATGGTAGCTCTGAGCTGAACTCATCCGCTGAGTATAATTAAAATACTGATAGATCCAGCAGAGAAAGGTATTTTTGCACGTGATGGTCATGTAACCGGTGCTCTCCCCGATCTCAGGGAGTGAAGAACCCCACTCCCTTGTTAGTGGCAGAGAGCGCTATCTGTTTTGTATTTTGAATGAGACAGGTGGTACCCTCTACATTCTGTGATATACCCTGCGCCACACGGTTTCGCGACTAGCTTCTGGTAGCAGGCCATCCAGATGTTCAGTGTGTTCATGTTGGCAAAGATGTTCAGGTTGGCAAAGATGTTCAGGTTGTGATTTTCCGTCCCCCGGTCTTTAGAATATATAGAGGTGTTGATTGTTATTTCACTAACTCATGTAAAAATGGAACAGTTGCACATTTTACCTTGAAATAAAGATGTGTAACAAAAATTAATGGAGTTGCACACAAAATTATAAATTGGCAAACCCGTTGTAATCTACTAACAATTACACTTCTCCCCAATTGATTACTTACAGTGTTTTAATTGATGATTGACAAAAATCGAATTTAATCAAAGCAAGAAGCCTAACAAGTTGCAAACCCATCCAACTCAGCTGGTTCCGCGAGTCCCACTACATTTCCGATCGATAAATGTACAGATAAGTGTATTTGTAGTTAAGAGCTTTACTATATTATAAATATACTGAATTCTCTGGGAAATTATTCGAGCAGGAACTACTGGTATTTTTAACACTTGTAATGGGCCACCTTCGAGAAAAGAAGAACCACTGGAGGCGGAGAAGGCCCTCGGCGGAAGAGAAACAACTGCGGAGTGAAAGGGAAGGCACGCTGCCGTGGGGGTGTGTGAAGCAGGCGCCCCCTCGGAGGGGCGAGTGTTTGCCGTCGGGTGGTACAAAATTAGCCCGCCAGGGCGCGCGGGCGGCGCGTGATCGGCGAACGCGCAGGCGCCGAGCGGCGGAGGGCGAGGCGGCAGAGCATGTTTGGAGCAGCCCTTGTCACGAAATACGCACACAAGCGATAGAGAAGAAAAGAATAAACACATGTCCTGGAACGCTTTTTAGGAAGCGGTACGTACGAAAATGTAATACGTTATCGAACTTGTCTCGTGCTGATAAAAATAATTGTGATAATAGCAATAAAAATAAGCAGCATGATTAGTGGATTTGGCAAAGA
Organism: Acheta domesticus; assembly: GCA_031308135.1. Lineage (NCBI taxonomy): Eukaryota > Metazoa > Arthropoda > Insecta > Orthoptera > Gryllidae > Acheta > Acheta domesticus. Next base: position 172,494,726 of record JAHLJT010009419.1, read on the forward strand.
CTGCAACGTCAATGGGCCTATTTCTGCCTTGAACGTGTGCATTATTTTGTTTGTTTGTGTGTGTGTGTGTGTGTGTGTGTGTGTGTGTGTGTGTGCGCGCGTGCTCGAGCAAGAAAAAAAGAGGGAGAAAAGGAGAAGAGACAGTGAGTTTTATTTATTCATTTATTTACGTCAAAAACAGTTAAAAACTGCGTATGACGAGCTATGGGGAGAAGTGAATTTTGTGCACGTTTTCATAATTCTGTGGTCTCTATCCTAAACCATATTCTAGTCGAATTTTGAATACAGAAAGGAGAGGTTTTTTTCGAGTTTTGTTGACAAAATATTCGCTCCTATATAATAAAATATATTTTCAAAGGTAAATTAGCTATAAATTCCTGCTCTGAACCCTCATGTTCTTCATGAAAGAATAATACTTTTTGCCGCGATAATATGAAAAACGATAATTTGAATAACTATATATCCCACTGAAATTCAGAAGACGTGCACAAATAATGAAGTTACATTTATGTCCAGAAGCAAAACAAGGGACCATCTCAGCATTTGCTCAAGGATCAGGGAAACTGGACGAAAAACCTGATCGAGATGGGGGCCATCAACCCAGAAACTGTGGTACAATACTTGTTACAGGTTCTTTAGAATTATACAGTCCAAATGATAAATACTTACATTAACTATCATTGTTAAAATTAATTCTACTTTCCTTTTTGATGCTCGGTATAGTCTCGAATTGTATAGAAACAGTTATGCAGCAGAAAAGATTTACTTGGGACTTAAACTTTTCTATTGAATTTAATCGTTTAATGTCTTCTGGCAAAGTGTTTTAGAGTAATGTACATGAATTGTATGTGAATTTTTTGTAGTGAGCTGTTGATACTGCCACCTGGTGAATATGATTACTACGTCGTGTGTTATACTTATAGACATCGGCGTTTGCTGAAAATATATTCCCGTCCTTAAGTAAGTCATTTTTGACAAAAACTACTGATTCGTAAATCAGGAGACAAGGTAATGGTAAAATTCCTAGATTAATAAAGAGTGACTTACAAGAATCACGTGGGTTGGATTTGCTTATTATTCGTACAATTCTTTTTTGTAATCTGAAAGTCTGTGAACTATAAGATGTGTTTCCCCAAAATATTATGCCATATCTCAGGCGGGAGTGAACATTGGCAAAATATACACAACGAGCTGTATGAAGGCTGACGGAATTTGAAGGAATTCTGAACGCGTAGCATAATGAGCTTAATTTTGTGTTCAATTCATTTAAGTGGGCATTCCATTTGAGGTTTGACTGAATTGATAGACCTAAAAATTTTGTTACATTAACATCAGTCAATGGCACACCGTTCATTTTCAATGGAGTACAGAATTTTTTATTTGATATGGAAAACTGCATTGAAACTGTTTTATTTTCATTTACTTTTAATTTGTTATTACGGAACCAATTTGAAACGTCTGATATTGTACTATTTACGGTTTCTTTGTTGCAAAGAATATTTGTATCATCCGCAAAGAGAACTGTTCTTCCGTTTCGAATCGCTAAGGGCATGTCATTTACGTATAATAGGAAGAGAATAGGGCCTAAAATCGATCCTTGCGGGACTCCACGTACAATTGGTAAAGAACCGGAAAGGTGTGTACATAAAGTTCCATCATTCCAGTAAGGTATTTCTACTTTCTGAGATCGTTGTTTAAGGTACGAACATAGCCATTCTAGAGCAATACCACGGATTCCATACGAAGGTAATTTTGAAAGTAAAATGTTATGATCAATGACGTCAAAAGCTTTTGAAAGATCTAAAAATATTCCAATAGTTGCTTTGTTGTGATCCAATGATGAGGCAACATCCTTAAGAAAAGAAAAAAATGGCTGTTTCCGTAGATTTTGATTTCCGGAATCCATGTTGGCAATTTGAAAACGCGTCGTGTTTATTGAGAAAGGTTTCCATTCGCACATAAAAAAGTCTCTCTAATATTTTTGAAAAAAACTGACAAAAGAGAAATTGGCCGATAATTTTGAACTTCATTTTTGTTGCCTTTTTTGAAGAGCGGCTTAATCTTAGCTGTTTTAAAAATATCTGGAAAAATTCCGGTGCATAAGGATGCATTAAATATGTGAGTTAACGGGTGTATAATGGCTGGCGCGCACGTCTTTAACAAACAATCCGGAAATTCATCTAACCGGCCGAATATTTATTTTTTAATTTACCGATTATTTTGAGAATTTCATAGGAAGAGGTTTCGGAAACGAACAGAGTGTCTAAGACTTTTAGGGAAACGTCAGATGTTGAATTTTGTGGCTGAAAACCCTTAGCGAGATCGACAGCAATTCTCGAAAAGTATTGGTTAAAGAGACTAGCCACTGTTGCCGGATCGTTCACATCTCTATCGTTATCTTTTAAAACAACATTCTCTACAAGGTTTCTAGTTGGTTTGGTCGCATTTTTTACTATATCCCACATTGATTTGTTTTGTTATTTGAGTTTAAAATATCCTGATCGTGTTTCATGATTGTGTGTGAGTGAGGGTATATGTATATGTAGGTGAGAGAGAAACTGCATGTGTCTGCGTTTGTGTGTGTCTGTGTGTGTCTGCGTTTGTGTGCGTGTGTGTGTGTGGGGACGCTTTTATGTTTCAATCGTGTGCGTTTGTGTGTGTGTATGTGCGTTCATGTGCGAGTGTGCGTTTTCGTGTGTAAGTGTGCGTTTGTGCCTGAGTGAGTGCGTTTGTGTATGAGTGTCTGTGTGTGTCTGCGTTTAAGTGTGTTTGCGTTTGTGTGCGAGCATCCGCGTTTGTAAGTGTCTGCATTTGTGCACAAGTGTCTGTGTTTGTGTGTGTCTGCGTTTCTGCATGGCTGTATTTCTGTGTTTATCTGAGAGAGATACGGAGAAGGAGAGGACAATTTATGGTACACTCTGAGATTGGTTTATACAATCCCAATTTTAATGACTCCGTTGAATGTCTCTCCTTAGAAAGTCATAGAACTACTTGGTATTAACGCAACGAAACGAGCATAATAAGCCACTCTTAGCTGCCGGTGTCCACTGGGGCTTTCAGAGGCCGTCATTTGTTACGAACATTAAAAATAAGAGTTGCAGCTAAAGATGGCGAATTAGTACACTTATTCCAAGAAATTATATTCATTTTCTCCATGACTTTTTACTACAAGATGGTATTACGAAAAGAACTAAACGACATACGCTGATAACAAATAACAGACATGGTTGATATTTGCTGGTTATAGGCCTAATGATAGGAATAATTACTAAAACATCTGTAGGTGTAACAATTGGTCATTGACAATGGCTTTCAGTGATTTCGGTGGATGGTGATGATTACGGTGGATGCTGGTGATGATGGTGGAAGGTGGTGGTGATGGTGGATGGTGGTGGTGGTGATGGTGATGGTGGTGGTGATGGTGATGGTAGATGGTGGTGGTGATGGTGGGTGGTGATGGTGGGTGGTGATGGTGGATGGTGGTGGTGATGGTGGATGATGGTGGTGATGGTGGATGGTGGTGGTGATGGTGGATGGTGGTGGTGATGGTGGATGGTGGTGGTGATGGTGAATGGTGGTGATGGTGGGTGATGATGGTGGTCATGGTTGATTTTGGTGGAGGTGGTGAATGGTGAATGGTGATGTTGATGGGGGATGGTGGTGGTTGTAATGATTGATGGTGGTGGAGATGATGATAGTGTCGATGATGGTGGAGGAGGTGGAGGCGGCGCTAGAAGGCAAGGTGTTCCGAGCCTGGCCCACGTGCTGAGGGGACGGCGGTGCAGCGTTGGGCAACGGCCGACCGCTGGTGCGACGGCGCGTGCAGCGGGCGGGCGGCGGCTGAACCGAGCGGCGCGGCGTGGGCGAGGCGTGGCGAGAGGGGAGAGGCGGGGCGGGGCGAGGAGGGCGTGATGCGGGGCGCAGAGGGCGCCCGAAAATAAAACGCGACCGCGCGCGCGTTGAGTCATCCCATTTGGCCGCGGGGCCGCGATAAAATAAAGCGCGCGGAAGCCTCGCGCAGCGGCCGAGCCGCGGGCCGGGGGGGGGGGGGAGGGAGAAGTTGAAAGGGGTAGAGGCGTAGGCAGGCGTGGAGCGGGAAGGAGATGCTCGAGGTGCAGGCGCAAAAGAGTGCGATGTTGAAGGGCAGCTAGTGCTGCTAAAACAGCACATACTTTCTCGCCCGTATTTTCACGCAAAATTACACGAAAAGTACTCAATTTTCAAAAAATTGTAAATTAGGTTGTTTCAAACTCTATCTTTAAGGAACAGATTTCATTGAGGAAAAAAATACTATCTTTATAATTGTAGTAATAGGAAAATGTCGAAAAAAATTGGAGTTTTTGCAATTTTCGAAAAGTCAGAGTTTTCGACGAAAATAAGATCTCGAGAATCTCTTTAATGTCCTTCACAGTATCCAACCATAAAATTTCATAAAAAACGAAGAAGCTATTTTTTTAAGGTTTTGAAAATGTCTCAGGGGCTTCGTGTAAAGAACTACTCAAAATTAAAATACAAATTGCAAATTCAAGGAACCGCGACATCGGCCAGATTAATTGGGGAATATCAAATTAAGAGAAATCGGCAGTGCGGTTTAGCCGCTAGCGTTGTTCACAGACGGACGGACAGAGACGTTTTGCGGTATCAAGGAGTCACAAAACACGAATTATGGCTACACCACATGTTAAAGATTTTTTTCTAAAGTTAGAAACTGAATTTATGCACTTTTTCGTTACCAGGTCCCTGTAATAACAGTTTTTCTGCTGAACATTCGCAGTTTTTTTTTTCGCGGAGCATTACATAATTTTCTCTCTACTTCGTAGCAAGAAAGTAAAATGTAGTAATAAAGGAGGAAAGGCACAGGTGTGGTGAAAAGGTTTACTAGTTGATTTGAAGTCACTGTTAATGTAATCGTTATTATCGTCGTTATCTTTGTTGCATTCGACGTTGGCGTTGAAGAAATTCTCTTGGTGGATAAGGAGGGGTGACTAAGCAAGAGACAATAGCTCGACTGGTGATGAAGGAAATGATAGTGATCATGTTGATATCGATGATAGTCGTCATCAAGATGGTGGTGGTTGTGAAACCCCCAGGTAACTCCACCAGCGGGAACTGCCCGAGCAGGGGCAAGCGCTAAGCTCCGGTCTCTGGACTCCTGACGTCGATGGTAGTGTAGTCTGTTAGTGCAAGACTGTGTAAGGGGAGAAGATAAGGCAATGAAGAGGAAGGAAAGATCGTGCACGGGCTGCTTATTAGGATCCTACTCCGGTATTCGACTTATCTCTATAGTTAGTGTCGAAAATTAGCCAACGTCTGTACTCAAAACCTAGGATCAGCGACGGAATGGGAATCAGAAGTAACGGAAGAACAGTGATTTATTCATATTGCTCAGAGTTGGAAAGATAGCATGCTGTGAGTCTCCTTCTACACTGGCTAAAATAAGTGATTAAAATAACGTAGGTAGCCTTGTTGAGTGTTGAGTGATGGATTTACACGATTGTTGCCAGGATATCTGTCAGGTTTGGACACTTACCGCCTCTCCTAGATTCTAGGTAATAAGTACTAAAAATATTTAAAAACCATAAAACACATCTAAGAAATCAAATGTGTTTGAAAAGTTACATTTTATTTAGTGTTTCGTTTATAAATATTTATTTTAAATAGTAATGTTCACATGGTTTTTACTTTATAACTTTGTTGATAATTAGATTTTTCTCTCATTAATATTGGCTACGTCCATATTCTTGGTGTACAAAGAAAGTAAAGAAAGTAACTACCTCAAAACTAGTCACATTGTGAGCGAGCGGTTATATCCTGAGGGGAACCATTTATTTTGCGTCCATGGGCACAGTGTTTTACTTCCTCTATTCACCAGCTGTCCTAATATTTTTTATAGCTCATAGAAAATCTCTAAACATATTACGTCATTTAAATAAGAAAAAAAATCGATTTTTACGAAGGGCTCCTTTAGCAACGCACCGACGATGTGGGAGGAGGCAATAAGAAACGCGCGATTAGCGGGCTGCGGAGTGGGCGAGGAGATCGTAGCTAAGGCGACAGGGTTGGAGGCAAGAAGAGCTGAGGGGCTGAAGGTTCGAAGGGCAAGAGGGCTGGAGGGAGGGAGGAATGGAGGGATGCGGGTCGGCAAGCCTCCTCTCTCGCCGGAGCGTCGGTTCGCGCGAAGTCCTCCTGATAAGGCGCATTACGAAAACATCAGCGGCAGTGGGCTTAGCGCCCGCTCCGCGCCGCCCCGCGCTGCCCCGCGGCGCCCCGCGCCGCCCAGCTCCGCGCCCCGCCGCGCCGCCCCCCTCCGCCCCCACGTTCAAGATACGCGACGAAGAATCGCCGACGGCCGCCCCGGGCATTTGGAAGGCATTACGGTAGCGCGCCGCGCACAGTAGTACAACGGCCGAACGCTGCTGCAGCCCAGGGCCTTACAACTCCCCGTTGAAATTGGAGACAACGCTCGGACAATACTACCGGCTAAGGTGGACCGGGAGGGGTGACTCAGGGCATCAACTGATGTCACTGCAATACATCTGATTGGGAGGTTCTAGGTTCGAGTCATGACGGTGGCAGGATTTTCAATACTAGATAGATAGAAAGGTCGCTGTCTGGAGGAGAATTCTAGCGACCGGCTACTCTGATCGGTAGTTTTCCGTGGTTTCTCCGATCAACTCCAGATGAATGTCGGAGCAGTGTCCCAACAAATAGACCACGCGCGATCTTTCCTTCTCCTTCCTTGACCTATCTTCATTTCTTATTCACACACCCGTGCAGTAACAAGCACTATACTACCGCAAATACGCACCACGGGTCTTGAGCTTAGAGCTTGTCCTGGCTTGAGCGGTGCCCCGCTGGTCGGAGATACCTGGTTGGAGAAAACCCCGCTAGTACTCGGTAGGTCGTCGCCGGATCTCGCCATCACTACCAACTTCCGAGAAAGACATGCACTATACTAACGAGATGAGTGACTCAGCAGTTGACGCGCCCGGAATCATCGACAAGTTACGATGGCCCAGGACATCAACTGATGTCACTGCAGTGCCTGTGACAGGAAGGCTCTTTATCGCCGGCGCCAACCTACACGTCGATTTGCGAGGCTTTTTCCTCATCAAGGTATATTCTACCAGTGGGGCACCTCCCCAGCCGGGACAACTCTCGTCTGGTCTCCCGACACGCGTGGCAATGTAATGCAAGTAACGGTGTGTGTAAGGAGGAGGTGAGGATAGGACAAAGACGAGAAAGGAAAGATCGGGCACGGTCCGTAACCTTTGTTAGGGTTCTACCCAGCATTTGTGTTGATCGGAGAAACAACGGGAAACTTCTGATCAGAGTACCCGGCCGCTAGAATGCTTCTCCAAACAGCGATTGAATTTGACCAAACTGTTTAGCTCGAATTCTACTACTCCTCCTCCCCAAATCCGATACCTTCAGGCCTCGAACCATAGGACGTATCGGTCAAATGCACTGTAGTGTTATATTTTGGTGCCCTGACCCACTTTAGTCGGTCTGTTCCTACGAACATCACATCGTAACACAAATCTCATTACTCTAGCATCACACATTCTCTTGGCATCTTCTCTATTGAGTTGACTCAGCTACAGAGAGTGTGACATTCTTCTGCACTGCTGAAGTTTCACATTTATTTCACCCCTTCCGGGTATCAAACCGAGGCCCTTAGAGCATGCAATGCGAGCGAGCTAATCAAGTGCCATCCAAAAGTTTACCTTCTTAGAAAGCATCGCTTAATTCTATGTCGATCTGTCGCTTTAGGATGCTCATATGTATTTAGTTGAAATAGTTTTAAAAGTATTATAATGGTTTTGAGAGTTCGGAGCCTTCGGGTAGACTTATGTACTTGCATTGTCAAAATCATAGTCCACTACTCCTCTGCTACTACTACTACTATTCAACTATTTCTATTACTAAAACTGTAAAGTTTAATGCATTAAACAACGAAATGCAACTTAAATAACAAACTACACTCGAATAATATCATTTCATTCAACAAGTCTCATTTCAACATTTAACAAAAGTCTCAATAAAAGAGTTTTGTTAAATGTTAGAAAGTTATTGAGAATTTTGTTAAACGTTGGGAGATATTTCCAAAAAACTAATTTCAGTATTTTCAGTTTCGAGTTCATTTAATTTTAATAACATACGTTTTTCAAAACTTCAAAAAATTTCCATTATTTATTTCTTTAATTTAATTAAAGATGTGTCCTTCCGTATATAAAAACGTGGATAAGTTATCTAGCTGAAACTTTTCCTTGTTTTCTTGGATCATATGCCTTCTTTCTGTAAAGGGCAAATTACATTGATCACGTGAAACGCACTTTTCGTCCCGCGGAACTCAGAAGCAAGTTAAACTTCAATTCTGAAGATCACTGTATAGTTTGCGCATGACCATCAGTTTGGTTTCGCGCACGCGGTTGTCTACCAATGATTTCGTGCATCGCCAGCCATCAGTAAATAAACATGCCGGTAGCAGAGAAGCGGGCGTTGTTATTTCATAGAGACAATTGCTAAATTCATGTTTTTTACCGTAAACAGAAACTGAACTTTTGTCGGAAAAGCAAATCTGGATACCATTATTCGAAGTAATTATTCAATGTGCCCCGTCGCAGGACAGTTTTGTATCAAATATATTCATCACCTTCCGCTTCTCATTCTATAAGAGTTCAAAATAGGTGATCGCTTCATAGAGGTCAGTCTATGAAACGTGCCTGGTCGCTGCATGCGTTGCTAGGTGGCCGCTGAAAAGAAGGAATTTTTGAACGTGTCTAATGAAAAAATCAATCAGTTCCACGAAAAATGGCCGTTATCGAAGTGACCGCTTGATTGAGGCGACCGTTTAAGCAGGTTAGAGCAGGAGAGTACCATTTACAGCAGATCATTACAGTAAAGTGTCTTAAAGCTCTGCGTGTATCACATCCTCTGCGTAAATGTATTTTCTTCAATTTTTCGTAAAGAAATTAAATCATACTGACCAAGAGAGTAATATTAATTTTATAAAAGAATAATGAGATGTTTTCATTTCTGTATTTCCTAGTTTTGTTAAAAGAGTTATATTTTCCTGTTTTATTCATTGCACATTTTTCATCACAGGTTTTAAAAACAAGTTTTTCAGCTAAAGTAAGTCTTCTGATTCATCTATTTTCTCTGTGAAGTTTTGTTTAGTGCAAACACGTATAAATATACCTTTTATGAATATGCCATTTTGGTCAACCTTGTGTGACTTGACTCTCTCATTTCCCTTTCGTATAAACTTCCGTTTTTGTGTGACAGCTAACAGTACATGGCAAACGCGCTCATCCATTTGAGACGGTTAAGTAAACAAAATATACGGATTTCTCTTTACACGACTGTCACACAGTTCTGATATCGTTTTTGTTCATTTGTGTGCTGCATCTCATAAATAATAATGATAATCTACAGCGTAAGCCAAGCAAAATCCATGATTGCTCACTGAATGTAGATTTTTGACACGCGTTTCGGTGAATATTTAAATTTTTGCGATCACGTGAACGTTGTCACTTCACGAAAAGGAGCGACGTATTTTTAATTTATATTTACGGCATTGATCTTGCTTTTAAATAAACTTGCATTTTTCAAGGAGTAATCATGGACATGCCTTATTCTTCTTACATCCATTCTTATTTTTGGAGATGCCTCGGGAACAACCCTTCTCCGTACACTTATTTACTTTTATCCAACGTGTTCTGCAAAACCTTCCTGGATCTCATCTACATTTCCTGTGTTTTCATGCATTTTCCTCAGAAATACGGATCTTTGCCAAACATTATGATTGGAAGAGAAACCCTGACATAAACTGACCAGGCTTTCACGACTGAACTTCTTTCCTGAATGTTTTAATGATTACAGAAATACATTTTCGTTGTTAACTTCATGCCAAAAATGGCTTTTATCAAAGCCAATTGCATCGGCTGAGTTTAGCTCTGAGCATTGCCGCTGTCCATCCAGTGACTCTGACCAGAGGTCCTAAATGTTGAGATCCCACGATGGCGAATTTTCGAAACTAGCTACAGAGCTAAGTCGAAATCAGTCGCTGTCTGGAGGAGAATTCTAGTGGGCTGCTGCTCTGATCCGCAGTTTTCTGTGATTTTACCGATCACACAAGTAAGTACCATATTTATAAAAACTGGGTCGTATTTATGTGCTCCCATAAAACTACACAACAACAGCAACAATAATAAAAAGTAATAATAACAAAATGTTTTAACGGAAGTCTTTATAATTTATCAGTTATATTAACAGAGGATTTTGATCGGGAAATAGATGTAGCAAGACATCATGCTTGATATATAAAAAAACATTTCTGGAGAACTCTAGTACTTACTAATAAAACATTGCTCATTTCTCGGTTTCCGCCTTGTTTTACTACGCAAAAATTAGAAATATGAACTATAATGTAGCCGTATTGATTGTTCTGTGTGTGTGTGCAAATAAAGGACTCCCATCCACACTCAAGCATTGCTTGCAAGTCTACATTGTGCTAGTTAAACAATTTCGTCGCAACGTTGTTTTCACATTGGAAAAAAACTGTGGGAGTCGTCAGTTTAAAAATAACTTCAGCCAAACAACGATTTTTGTTGTAATTTCTAAATTAAAAACTGGTATCCTAAAAGACACCGGTATTTATTGATATAATCTTTTAAAGCGGCTGGTATCAATGGAGAGAAAATGGCTGATCACGCTGTCAACATGAGATTAATGCTGTTTACTGCTACATGGCTTATGAACAAAACTCTATTAGATACTGTGTATTGCTTTTAAAATCACTCTTATTGTATTCAGTTAAAATTACTGGCGAAAACGATGAAAATGTCATATAGTTTACGTCTCCTAATACAACATGTATTGCAAGACGAAACTGAAATTAAATATCCTTCATGCTTTGATGTTTGCTAAAAACTTGATGGCTGTGACAGATAGGACGAAAGAGAACGTTCTTTTAACACGAGTAATGCGGTGCTTCGCTTGCCACTAACAGCTCCTAGAAGTGGAAGGAAGTTTCTTTGACACGTGATACTGACAAACATTCCCCGAGTGAAGTAGAATTTGACTGTGCCTCGAGACAAATTAACAGCTTCTCTGAACATTTATTTCATGGTACAGTTTGTTATTAAATACTCTGCGTCCTCTAATTTCATAATTTTCCCGTTAAAAAAACTTCCGTGGGTTTTATCAAAACTGTCGTCAGACGACAAACTTTGTTCACCGCAACGTCAGCTGCAGAAGCCGGAAGTAATGACGGCAGAAATGTACACTTAAAAATGTTAATTAAAAACTTTCGTTGCTTTTGAAAATTACAGTCATGCAAACGAGCAAAATCTAATAGGGAATCTAGATTAACATTTTAAATACGTGTGCAGTACGATTATGTGCAGCCTATTAACAAAACATAAAACTCGCTTAAAAGTTTGTTGTATTTTTGTCTCATTCTGCACAGGCTCTTAAATGCATGGTGATAATGATAAATTCGAAAAAAATGGTCTGCGTTGCATTCAGGCAGTTAATGTAAAACGGCCCTAAATAGGTATTCATTTTGGTGTAGTAACGTGAACTTTTGTTACACTAACTGCAACTACAATTCAGCTAACCAGCAGTCGGTTCAATTTTATATTGCATATTTACATTTTTATACAAACACGTTCATTCTAGCTATGCACGATTTGTTGGGAGTTATACATTTGTTGGAAGATTAATTTCAACTGTAATTATAATGACCAAATTTCATAGGTGCCTTTTTTACCACCTGGTTGAACTTTATTATTCCTGATCTCATGTGATAGAGTAAAGATTTGAACTCCAGGTTTATATAAAATAACTCGCCAATTGTTATTACTTTCACGCATGATTTGATGCAGAAGAATTTTTAAATTTTTGTTTTCTATTATTTTTCCATTTTATGTTCCTTTTTCCAAAATGTTCCAAATCCTAATGCCCACACTTGTCTCGACCTATTTCGGCTTCAATTGCACGGATCTACAAAATAATTTATTTTACATAAAAAACGAGTAAGAAGAAGTATAAAAGCAGATATCACCTGGAAATTCTCATCAAAAGTTCTATCCGTTTATTCTCGCGTAATGATATGTGCCTTATGATACTCTCTTATAATTTGGTTCACTAGAACTATTTGTATTACGTTCGTGCATCTAACAAGCTTTCTCTCGATATAATGAAACATTTATTTTTCTACATTTATTGTATCGTTGTTATTTTACAGAAAAACGTAATTAAACCGATATATCCAAATGCGTTCCGTATCAGAGGGAAATACTTAAATTAGAATTATAAATGTGTCTAAACATTATAGGAAAGACATAAATGAAAACGACTCTTTAACTGGTTGCGCAGTTTTAAAATCTGTTTTAGAAGTAATGTATACCAAATATTTCAATTTATAGTCAATATTAATTTTATAAATCGGGCCGTCACACGCTCTGTATCAGTTGAAAATTTAAATGATATATTCTGGTATTATCATTTCAACGTATTTCCTCGAAAGAAACTAAACCCTCTATAACTTTGAAAGGAGACGATGGTCTTGTCAACAGTTAAATAATAAATAAAACAGTTATCATAAAATAAAAATAAATAGCTTATAGTACACGACAGCACTGACCATATTAAATCGTCATTTGGATTGCACGAGATTGAAAAATCTTAAGACTTCTGCAAGGAAAATTTTAACAATTTATAGTGGTAAATTGCAAATAGAATTGATATGCATTTGTACAGGTGGCTTTTGGTCCTGTTTTTTAAGCAACCGTTTGTGTCTCTGTTTGAAAGGTCATACATGGGTTGGTTCTGTCACAATCAAGGACATTTCATATAGGTACCGAACATCTGTACATACGAGGTTGCCTAAAAATCAGGCGCAAGCAGAAGAATTTGCAAATGCGTTACGTATAAATTCTTACAACTCCGTTACATACAATTTCCTACTAAAAGTTCAGTGACAAATAATATTCTCTTTCGACCTCCCTCTGTGATCTAGGAACCTGTAACATTTATTCTGCGACACCTATATAGCCAGAGGAGCGACAGGCATTTACATGTTAAGAGGCCACTCCTTCCAGACGACCGCTGCATCGCTTTCCTTCAGAGGAACAACACAGAGCGAGCGATGCTTTCCAAGCGCCTCGTAAGCGCTGCAGTCGTTCCGCCCCGCTCTCCGGATCGGCCTTCTGAAAATAGATTCGGCGGGGGGAGGGAGGGGGCGATTCGTATCTGGAATCCGCGCGGGCGCCTTATCGCGGGCGCCGTCTATTGCAGCAGATGGGAGCGCTCCGCCCACCAGACCTGGCTTTCCGCACCCGTTCCCGCTCCCTGGCGCGGACCCTCTCTCACCTGCGGCGCGTCGGGAAACACGGCGCGTCGCCTCGCGCGGGCACTCGGCCGGGAGGAGGCGTTTCGAAGCTTCCTGACTGCCACAAGGCAATTCTCATCCAGGTAGTTGTCAAGGCACCAGGGAGTTGAGTTGGCTCAGGGCATCAACTGATGTCACCTCTGACCGGGAGATCCTAGGTTCGAGTTCCGACGGTGGCAGGGTTTTCGACACTAGCTAGATAGCTAGGTCGAGTTCAGTCGCTGTCTGGAGGAGAATTCTAACGGCCGGCGGCTCTGATTGGTAGTTTTCCGTATTTTCTTCGATCAATACCAGGCGAATGCCGGAGCAGTACCCTAACAACGGACCACGGACAGCGCGCGATGTTCTCTTCCCATTCCTTGTCCTATCCTAAGTCTTCCATTCAACACCTGTCGAAAATCCAACCCGTCGGAACTTGAACCACGGACACTCGAATGTAGGCTCATTATTCATTACCCCTGGGTATGCACGGCATGGATGGGCACAAGGCAGTGTTTGTGTGGATCGTGGTAAGCCGGGACGGAACGGACACTTCGGACAGTTTCTGAGCCAGTTTGGCTCCCCGCTCCGTGTCTTATATTGTGAGCAATAACTTCATAATTTAAGTAAAGAATCAATCGCATTGTATTCATTTTTAATAGGGGAAGAAGAAAATAAGGCAAGGAGTCGAAGAAAACCATCTCATACTTCTCTCACTTTTTCGTAAGAGGGATGGAGAGAAGGGGGATGGGTGAAGACATTTATTCCTCACTCTCTGGGTCCTTTTTTCCCCTCTCTCTCTTCCTATCCACTCATCCACATAATCTTCTTTTCTCTCCGTCCCATAAAACACATGAACTAATTCTAAAAGGCATAAGTTTCATCGCCAATATTTTGTTTCCTATTGTGGAGTTTTATATTTGGCATGTGATCGTCGGTTTGTTTAATAAAGCGTATTCGAGAACGCATGATAACGGGAATACATATAGGTTCACGGATATTCGAAACCATTTCTGCTTTTCCTACTAAAAGTGAGTATGAATGTTATCTCTGAGCAAATATAATGTCAGAACATCATATTCGAGCAGGAAGAGAACACGCATTTTCCTTTGATGTTTTGGGTACATTATGACTCATGAATGTCCATACGAGATTTTTCATAACACAACTTTGTACTCAACGAGTGAATTCAAGCAATCAGTCATGCAGAAAATTTCTGGGTTTTTCGTTTACATTTTTTCAAAGACGATTTTTTCTGTTTCTAAATGTTTGTCATAATTTTCAGCAGATGGAGATGAGTGGGTACCAGATAAAAATTTTAGGAGATAAATATCACGCAGGTCATACGCTGTTTTAATGTTGAAGATACGAACTTACTCTATTGTGTTGGACGTTTTCATGCACACAATAACGCTTCGTGTTGTGATTCGTTTGAAAAAGCATTTTTATGCTACCAAAATATGAGTAACATGAAAATAAGGCAATGCAATATATCCATAACAATGCTGAAGTTTATAAATGCTGCATAAACCTTTTAATTTTTTTTTAAATTTTACAATGGATTTTTTTAAATACAAGGGCTGTAAGGTTATCGTGTGGAATCAATTTAACGAGCTTCCTAAATATAAAAAGTTGTAAGAATAGTTATACGATTTTCCATTTTTTTATAGATAAATGTTCGGTTAGAAGTAAACGAAATTGTCAGGTTTTGAAGTGAGAAAGCTTATTAACAAAATTTAAAAGGACTTGTTCATTATATTTTCAATATTCATATTTACATTCCAGATATAATTTATTTGATTCGAAAAATATAAACGTTTTTGTTCAAATAATAGAGAAAGATCATCATGTATTATTTAAACCAAAACTTTTCAATACTTGTGGAAATGTTCAAAAGCGCAATATGTGAGCTGAAATATTGTCTTGAGTTGTATAAAAATATTTACAAATATTCGGGTATACAATTCTGTGACGGGAAAATCCAGTATGGTTGGAGAATTTCTATTTTTTCTCCTTAAATGAATTGGGGTTCAAACTAAAATTTGTGTATTTATTCATCAGCACAAGGTAGTATTTTTAGTATATTTTTTAAGTAGAGTTTACAAATTTATTTTTAAACATGCCATCTGACATCTAATATTTAAAATCTTATGTGGATGATAGCATTACGAGAGATCGAGGAGAAAGTTTGAATTCAAACAAGAATTATTGCTATTACTTTTATTAACTTTCTTTCTAAAAATTGGGAAATGTCCTACCTCAATGCATGTATCATTGTTAGATCTACCCGAATTTCTGCAATATCTGTGCCTTCTCTACCGTGTACGTGTATCTATGGATATTTTTCAACTCCATGTCCACCAACGCAGTCGCCCCGCAGGGTCTATCAACAGCAGAAACAGCCACAATAGCAACGTAATGACGTCAACGTTTTGTTGACGACGGAGGGTCCCGGAAATGTTCCTACCGCAAAAACATGAGAACACCACAGCAGCCGCTGCTGCCGCCCTACTACCACCGACTACGACTACACTGCTGCGCTGGCGGCGGTGTCGTGTGACGCGAAACAAACTGCCGGATTAGGATCGTCTCAACGAGACACGCGGAAGATTCGTCTGCTAGTTGCCTGCGTTGGCCCAGCTTCGAAAGAGCGCTGTAAAGGCTGTCTTAGAATAAATACAACACTTTTCAAGGGTGTGTAGGAGGGTCGAAGATGATTTCTTTTTACCAATGAAAATATGGTAGGAAACATCATGATCATACTCATCCTGAAATGGTATTTGGTAGGTACACGAAATATCTTTGTCCCAAAACGTGTACCGGATACACACCAGTGATTGACGATAGGTTGGCATCGTTGGCAGCTCATCTTGCACGGGTCTTTGACCGGTACACATTTTGGATCGAAGATATTCTATCTTCCAGCCAAACACAAGCGTAAGACGTATTGTCTACAAATTAGGACAATGTCATCAGTATAACTTCGACACATGAAGTGTCCCACCATTGATTCACCAAATTAGGACAATGTCATCAGTATAACTTCGTCACATGAAGTGTCCCACCATTGATTCACGAAGAAAAATGTAGCATCTTTAACTCCCAAACATTATCTAGCAGTGTGTATCGTTAATTCTTAGTCTTTCTGAATACCGTCAAGACTAATGCATTACCTCACATTGAGCAGGGTACCCATGAGCACGGCTAGTTTCACAAAGAGGCCTCGAGGGTGGCGGTAAATCTGTCGTCACCTGGAATCATGCTTCATTGTTTGGACAACGGGGAACAATGAGGCTGCAACAAATCTACTACCTCAAAAAATAAGGCTGTTGATGCTTGTTCGTGTATAGACCCCTTTATTGTCAAGGAGCTCTCGCTAGGCGTAGCTCAAGGACGCCACACGTAGCATACGGAACATCAAATAAAAGGAACATTCGTGAGTTGTTCATATCTGTGAAATATTCCTTGGAAATACGTAACTTAAAAATTATTTGCCAAAATAATTTCTGGTTCTTCTGGTTCTCCTCAGACTTGCTCAATGACGTCAATTATTTTCCTGGCCTCAATATATCAGAAGACATAATTATCTCTTTATTTTACTCGTTTTATTCAATTTTCTAGCACGAAATTTATAGTTATCTTTAGAAAACTCATCTTTCTTGTGGCATTTAAACAATGTCATATCTTCAATTGAGTTTGGTTTGTGTATTCCACAGATTTACAGAAATCAAATTCCACAGCTACACGCAAGCAAGTGTTTAACACTTCCTTTTTATTAAAACTATTTTTGCTTAATTTCATTGTCTCTTAATTTTGTTTTTAGCCTTAAAAGTACCACAAATAATCTGCGTAGAACGTACATCAAGTCATAGATTAGCATTGGTATACTTTCTGCGCAAAATTTGCTTTACAAGAAAGCGGTACTCACCTTAAACGTTATAATTAGCACATTTTACAAGACTGTAATAGTAGTATTAAATATTTTTTCTAAATGTGTGAGTTTTCAGAAACGAATACCTTTAATGAATAACGCGAATCTATCCTCATGTTAATTTTTAATAGAATCCAGCAAAATAGAGTATATAATTATAAACAGTTGTGTAGTTGGAATAAGAAAATCTACAGTAAATTCTTGTACGTGAACTAAAGTCCATCGTGAGTCCACGATGCCAAGGAGCTTCTGCAGGTCTCTTCGCTCGCAGTCGCCCCACGCACGGCAGCAATCCGTCGCAGCCTGCGGCCGAGGGCCTCAACACTTGGGCTCCGCAATAAGACGAGCGCGTCTGCCCGCCCCGTCCCGCCCCGCCCTGCGCCATCCCCTCCCTTCCCGCCCCGCCTTGCCCCATCCCGCTCCTCCCCGCCAGGTCCTCCGCGCGGATCCCCCGACTGATGAAGTTGTCGGCGCCTCCGGCCGCGGCGCGCGCTAAGAGGGTTGCGCTCTCGCGCCCCTGGCCGCCCCCTTCCTCGCCTCGGAGGTATTCGCCCGCCCCTACCTCCGCCCCCCGCCCCCGCTGCCGCCGCTCGCGCCTCTGCCGGTGCCGCTGCTTCCGCCTCCCTTGATCAGCTGCACCTCTGTCCCCACCTCGTTCCCACCTTCCTGCCCGCATTCGAACCCGTCGCCACCGCTGATCTCCCCTGCTTCCGTTTCCGCTCCCTCGCTTCCTCCGTTTACGGTCTCACGTTGATCTCCCTTCTTGTTCCCACGTCCGCCCTCACCGTTGCCCTCACTTCCCCCGCCACTCTGAGCCACCTCCTCCATTATCGCCGTCACCTTCGCCATCGCCCGCGCCATCGTCCCCGCCATCGTCCCCGCCATCGCCCCCGTCATCGCCCCCGCCATCGCCCCCGCCATCGCCCCCGTCATCTCGCCCCGCCATCGCCATCGTCACCGCCCCCGCCATCGCCTCCTCCCCCATCGTCGCCCCCGCCATCGCCCCCGCCATCGCCTCGTCACCGCCCCCGCCATCGTCTCCTCCCCCATCGTCGCCTCCGTCATCGCCGCCGTCATCACACCTGTAATCGCCTTGGCCATCGCCACTGCCATCGCCGTCATCGCCCCTGCCTTCTCTACGACCATCGCTCTCGCCTTCGCCTCCGTCATGTCCCCCGTCATGTCCCCCGCCATGTCCCTCGTCATGTCTCCTGACATGTCCCTCGCCATGTCCCCCGCCACGTCCACAGCCATCGCCCTCGCTATCGCCCCCGCCATCGCCATTACCCTCGCCGCGGACGCCGCAATTGCTATCACCACCACCACCATCCTCTCATGATCCCGTACCCATCCACACCGTCTCTGCTTCCCTTCCAGCCAGGGGACTCTTTTCGACTCCTCTTCCCCCGTGCTTTGTCTGTCTTTACTTCCACCTCCGCCTCCAACCCACCTCCACTTTCACGTCTGCCCCTCGCTTTGCTTATGGGTTCACCGCTCGCCGTCAGTGCGGAGCCTTCGCCGGCGCCCTCGTTCTGTCCTCGCCACCGCTCCCGTCCTCGATCCGTCGCTTGCACATTCCTGCGAAGAGCGAGCACTCCAGGAGCCCTGCAATACATCATCTTGCCGATTTCGCCAGGTGTAATTTCGTACTCGGCGAAACTCCAGGAGGCCGACATGGCAATAGATGTCAGATGAATTTACTTGTTCTATATTGAAGTTAGGAATATTTTCACACCTATAGGTAATGGTAAATACAGTATTGCTAATACATCTATTAAGCGTTAGTTAAAGGAAGGGCAAATAAATTATATTTTTCAATATTCGAATTGCGCATTCTTTCCCTCTCCTGAAAAGTCCATTAATCCGCACACTAAAATATTACACTATATAAAGAGCTTTTACACAAAACGGATACCTCTTTCAAACACAAATAATGCAATGTTAATCACGAGCATTTAAAATTATTGTCGACAAAGATGTAATGACAACTTCTGAAATCAACATGCAGAAAAATTCTACTATTTGAAAAAGGGACTTGCATGTTATTTATTAATAATGAATTTGGAGATTAAATACACCCTAAATACTACTCGTAGTTCAGAAACTCCTAGATAATCATGTGTCCTAATACTGTTGCTGATACTAACGGAAAAATAATTTATTGAGTACAAAATGTATGAATACCCTGGTTATTTTCTAGGTGAACTCTACGAGGAGACATCATAACAATTAGAATACTTCCACTAAATTTATTTGATACGACCTCAAAGAAATCGCAATGCACATAACAACAGAAGCCCAAGGCATTGCATTCGCTCACAGAGGATCCAAACATCCTCAGATCTCGAGGGCCTCAGTTGCAGCACATTCCGCCAGGGGCGCTGGCTGCGGTAATTGCACAGGGGATTCCCCGACGCGGGTCGGCAGCCGCGCATTGGGAGCGGGCGCACGTACGCTAATAGATTTCGCCATCCGTCGCCACCCGCATCACCGCCCCCGACGCCGCCCGCGGAGCAATTGTTTCCCTCCGACCACTGCGTCCCGGCGTCATCGCTGGCGTGCGCGCCCGGGGCAACCCCCCGCCCGCCCCCCGCCGCCCCCCGCCCCCGCCCCCGCCGCCCCCGCCGCCCCCGCCGCCCCCGCCGCCCCCGCCGCCCCCGCCGCCCCCGCCGCCCCCGCCGCCCCCGCCGCCCCCGCCGCCCCCGCCGCCCCGCCGCCCCCGCCGCCCCCGCCCCGCCCCCGCCGCCCCCGCCGCCCCCGCCGCCCCCGCCCGCCCCCGCCGCTCCCACCGCACCCACCGCCCCCTGCCGCCACCTGCCGCCCCCCTGCCGCCCCCGCCGCTCCCCGCCGCCTCGTCGCGCAAATTTGAATTCGTCTCGTACGAAGTGTCTGCTTGGCTTCTTATACATTCGACGACACTTTATGAATATGTTAGCAGACGGAATTCTCTGCTCGAGAGATCTGAGCGAGGAGTTCCGGTGCCCCGGCCCCTTCTTTTGGGGAGGGAGCAGGTTAGTTAATAGGCCGCTGTCATTGGAGTTCTCTTTCCTCGCCTGTGACGGGGGAAGTGGAGGGAACTTACGGTTGGAAGGAGTAAGGGTCTCGACGGGAGGTTCTTAACACTTGCTCCAAAGTTACAAATCCTTTTGTTAAGTTCATTTCCGGTATATTATAGCTGCAGATGACTGGCAACTTTCACTGAATGTTTTTATTACACTTGAATGACGAAAGTAGAAACATAGATATATATTTCGATTTTCTAATTGCGTATTGGTTTTGATAAAATAGGCGTTCTTGTTATTCTAAGTCTTTCTACATTGTTGCTCAAAAGCTGTAAAATTAAGCAGACAGAGATCTGCAAAAGGATATCGCAAATGAACTGCAAACCTTGCAATACTTTGCAAAAAAAGCATTTAATGCATTCAAAAATAAAATAACACAATGTTAATTGTTGTGTAATTACTGTGTTAAATGATGTTTCATTAACATACATTTATAATGATGTATTTTCTTTCCGCTTATTTCATGAATAGCATTTTTATTAGGTACAAATCTTCGTTAAAATAATTTACGTCACTTTTGTTTCAAAAATTTTGGAAAAAAAAAGATCACATTACAAATAAGAGCCTTTCCAAAATGTATGACACCTGAGTGAGACATAAGTTCATCAACACTTTAGGAACACGGGCGAACATCGTTTCGTCACATAACCTATGGATTGTCAAGAGCGTAAGAAAGGAAGCCATTATCCCACGAAATGAGCCACCATTCTCGTAGACACTCTCTCTCTAATAGCTCCAGTTTTTTTCTTCTCGTCTTTTTACCCTCTCCGTTGTCCCTCGCCCCTTCCCCATCTCATTTCACGCAGGGTCTACTGCCCGGAACCCTCCGGGGACGCGAGGCAACACAGAAACATGAAGTTCGCACGCTGAACTCAAACGGCGGGGTTTACGGTGATGTATAGCTTGCGTGCTTATTATTAATGCAGGGTATTGTGCGAAAGAAGGATGGTTTCTTTAATTTTCTTTTGGTCGTTTCTTGCGGGAGTATAATTTCTGGGGACAGGTATTTTGGTCATTTATTACCCCCTGGGCGTAGGGGGAGCCGGAGAGGTCCTGAGAAAGAGACGGAGGACGGGATTAGGACGCCCTTGACGCCAGAGTCGCTGCACCTGAGGCCCGCATTCGCTCCCCCCCCTCCGCCGCTCCCACAGGTCCCCTACTCTCTCTGCCCTGCCGTTGCGCCTCCGCGGAGGCCCTAGCTCGGTGCGTGCCTGCTTTCCTCTCATTTGTCATCCACGCACCCGCGGACGGCCTTCCAGAAGATTCCAGAAAGACGATTCGCAGGAACACGCGTAAAATTTTATTCATTCATTACCAGTGGGTTGAGTTGGAATTTGCAAGGAGGGTGTCATGATAACTGAAAGTTATGACAGGTAATCGGTGGTTACTGGTTGAAAAACGAATGTTAGCAGATAATAAAAAAATTTTTGATAATGTCGATTTGTATTTTGTGTTTCGACTCCAAAACCGCGTACAATATGAAATGGAAGTGAGTATTTCTTATTTGCTGCATCAGTCGCATAATTCTTGCTTTTCAGGAATTTAAAATTTAAAGGAGAATTAAATGGAGAAGGATTTAATATAAATGAAACCTGATTTGACCTTACTTTTATGATTTACTATCAACATTTTAATTAGATTAATGTTTTATTTGATATTGACACAGAAGAATGTTTAAAATTACATCAAAAATTTAAAAAAGGTTCAAAAAGAAAAACACGATCTTCAATTGTTAATATAATTGCAAAAAACTCTTTCGTTTGTGATCGTAATAAGATTCAACAATTTTGGTATTCACATCACGTTATTACCGATATCTCCGAATCGATATTTCAAACATCGCCAACAAACGTTTATCATCCCAACATCCTATCCATAAATCGAATGCGTCATCTTGCATTGCCAGCACCTGTGAAACGCAGGAAACAAGGCGCCCGCCTGCCCGCACGCACGCGCGCCCTATTATTGGTCCCCACGGATGACGCCGCCCTCGGCAGGGCGGGCGGGATTGTTGGGGCGCTGGCGGCTCCTGGGGCGGGCGGGCGGGCGGGCGGGCGGGCGGGCGGGCGGGCGGGCGGGCGGGCGGGCGGGCGGGCGGGCGGGCGGGCTCTTCTGCTAGCGCTGGGCCGCTAGGCTGCCACCCGGGGCGCGCTGGGCCCATCCCTCACGCCCTAACGACTGCTCCACGCGACGTGACGCCATAATCGCCTGCCCCTCCCCCTTCGAGCTGTGACCAGGCGCAACGCGTATTCTTGATGGCTAGGGAATAAAACTGCCGTAAAGCATCCCGTGCGCCCTTTGATGAGCTAAACGCCCGTTTTAGACGGAGAAAATAGTTCCGTTGGTTTGGATTGTGTAAAGTACGACTCACAAACATATCGAAGACTGAAAATCTCCTGGAAATGACAGTTAATAATATGAAGAAGTAAAAATTTGTATCTTTACCGAAGTTACATTTGTATCTTTACCAAAGTCTTATTATGGCGAGTTGTTCAACACCATAGAGCAGGGATCCTCAAACTACGGCCCGCGGGCCACATGCGGCCCACCGAGAACATTTATACGGCCCGCCCGGTTTTTATGGTTTAAAGAATTTTTTTCTTAAAATCCGCACATTTATTTTATTATGTGTTTGGGTGTCTAGAGATGGCAAAAAAATCTATGGTTTTAAAACAACGATGTTTTCCACCAGAAACGTCGACATTTCGATGTTTTCTTCACATCGATATTTTATTGCCAAAACATTGGTGTTTTTTTAAAATTGTTTTTAAGAATGCAATATTGATTATTTGCGTTATCCTCTTCACCATGCTGTACATTTTGCCAGTGCAATCTGAGGAAGTTTGGGATCTGCTCGCGTTATGACTGTATGTTATCGGAAGGCCTGTCATTGCCTGAACTCTGCCTCTCAAGGCCTGTCTTCACGATGGAATATGTCACGGTACCTCGAGTCTTTCTCAGTCATGCCGCTAGATATCGCACGATGGCGACCGTATCAAGCAGTGCTTGCGACCATGCGACATCTAGCGGCAGGACCGAGAAAGACGCGAAATGCCTTGTGATAGGCCAAAGGGGCTTGAGAGGCAGAGTTAGAAAAAATCGCACTATATAATCCGGCCCTCCGACGGCCTGAGGGACAGCGAACTGGCCCCCCGATTAAAAAGTTTGAGGACCCCTGCCCAAGAGTGTCTCTCGCATCCCAGCCTCCTTATCTCTCTGTTGGTGAAGTCTTCATTTTGCAGTCCTCTTTTGACCATTGCCTCTTCCACTCCTTCTCCCCACATAAGTGTAGGTCTTCCTCTTCTTCGATGGGTAGCTGGTTGCCATTTCCACAGTATTTTCGGCCAACGTTCCTCGTTCATTCTTTGTATGTGTCCATACCATTTTAGTCTGTTCACTTCTATTGTCTATATTAAAACTCACTTCCGCTTTACATTTAACTTCTTAGTTCTTAACTTTATCCATTAGAGTCAGTCCACAACTTCAGCGCCAGAAGTCCATTTCCATTGCTGTCAATTGTCTTACTAGTTAAAAATGTGATGGTCTCAGATTTGTAAACAAATTTGCATTCAAAGGAAAGCAATAACCGTGAAGAGAAATCACCTGATAACTGAACGTTTTCGTCGGGACTAGCTTTTACCAAAGAAAAAGTATTTTAGAAGAAAATCATGACATTAGTAACGTGGTTATTTATTGGATTATCGGTCTGATTCGTGAAATAGTTTCAAAAACACTTACATTGTAAGTGTTTTTCATTCAGTCTTCACACCATAACGACTGTTCCACGCGACGTGGCGACGTAATCACTTCGCCACTTCTCCCTTCCCCCATGAGCTACGACCAGGCACAGGGCGTATTCTTGATGGCTAGGGACTAAAACTGCCGTAAAGCATTCCGTTCGCCCTTTCTCAAGCTAATGGCCTGCCACAGACGGGAAGACTGAAGGAGAGGGGGTGCAGCCGATACATCGCTCCGGAGCCATGAATCTCAAGAGGGCCCATGAAGTCCGAGTCCCATAATTTTTATTATAATTCGAATACTTATTTTATTCATTTAATTTTTAAATTATTTTATATATATATATATAAACAGAAATATAAGATTATTGTTGAGTTACAAATATAAAATAATTAAATATATATTAAACATATTTAATAATATAGACTAGTGAAACAGACAATATTATTATTGAAGTGTCATTGAATATTTATTGTACTTTTCAATTTCAAACGTTAATATATTTTACAACAATCACGTGCAGGTCACAGAGAGTTTTGTCAATTGCACATATGTATGCAAGATTGTGTGCAATTCAGGGGTATTCTTACTTTCTGAGCCACCGCAAATTCGGGAAAGCAGATTAAGAGCCATTGTGAATATTTGAGCGCCGAAGGATTTACTAATTGGTAACTAAACACATCAAAATAATCAATGGTAAGTAATAGCATTACCTACTTATAAATGTCTGAAGATTTTTTTAAGTGCTCACGCGCATTTATAACTGGGCCCGAGATTCGGCAGCCCTACAGAACTTGGAAAGAAGCTCTTTTGATTTGTATACTAGAAAATTCTTTGGATATCTCAAAAAGCTGTCGAAGAGAGTGTTAATTATTTGAAAAATGTGTAAATTTTCTGACGTTGCAAAAGGTCTTTCTTGTTATAAACTTCTCTTTGTCCGATATTGTTAACAAATTTGCATCAAAACAGTATTGTGAATGATATGACTATGATCTGAAGGCTTTAATATTTGCTAAATAAATGAACATTTGCAGCTCTCACAAATTGTTTATCAGGGAGAAAAAATATTCCCTTTTAAAAAATATCGCATTCACAATATAACAGTTTATTGAAGTATAAACTTTGAAATCTTCGAAAACGATTAAAATAGACTTACGATGTAAAGAATTTCTTGCTTCACAGTTTTTCAACCCTAACGACTGCTGGACTTGACGGGACGGTACTCCCCGTCAAGCCGCAATCACTTAACTTCCCTCCCAGCAATGCGCATGCTTCATTGTAATGGAATATAAAAGTGCAGCAACGCATTCCGTGTGCTCTTTATTGCGTTAGTCGCCTGTTACATTTACGAAGAAATGTTCGCACGACTAGAACTACATAGAATTCTTAAAATAAAATCGGATGCGATGACTTTGACTCTAGCTGACCATGCAATTCAAAAACTTACACAATTTTCGGAATCTCGTTGATTTTATTCTCTTTGGAATAGCACTTACGTGTTATGAAATTACTGAATCATAAATTGGACCCTTTTTAGCAACATATCGTTTTAAGTGACTGACATAATAAGTGTTTAATTTTTGAATGTTTTCGTTGTTTTTAGCAACATTAGCTTATATTGAAAATAAAAACGTGTCTTCCTTTTGTTTGTTAATAATTATGAAAATTTTTACTTGGATTTTCTCCTCTTATTCAACAATTATGCAGGAGTAAACACATCGATTTCCCCATCGATTTTCCCATTCAAATTTTAAAAAATATAAATATTGAGAAACTTTTAAATTCGTCAGCTTGTAG
Organism: Acheta domesticus; assembly: GCA_031308135.1. Classification (NCBI taxonomy): domain Eukaryota; kingdom Metazoa; phylum Arthropoda; class Insecta; order Orthoptera; family Gryllidae; genus Acheta; species Acheta domesticus. Next base: position 172,520,632 of record JAHLJT010009419.1, read on the forward strand.
TAGTATTGGAGGTCTTATCAAAGTTAAGTATGTTCATACTTTCCTTAATACATTATTTGAAACAAGGGAGCACACTGCAGTTAGCGGAACATCTATACTAATATAGGCCTATCAAGGCACAAGGGCGTTGCGGTACAGCGCGATAATCTCTGAATGTACTGGACCAGTATCAATGAAACCTTTACGATAGCTTCCTTTGAAGGTCAGGAGTATTACAGGCTGTGATTTACAACCATCAGCTTTCATATATTTGCAAAATATTTACTGGCCTTTTTTCGCCTAGCAATGCATCACAGGTTCAAGAGTGCATCAACGTGCGATAGTTCAGTGGCGCGCCGTCGGAGGTTGACGACTGATATCTGCGATTGAGTTCATCAATTCTCACAATTGCATATACAAGAATACTGTTTATTTTCACTGCCGATTGTCTAGTACGAAATGATTCTGAGTGTTCCTCCGTTTTATAAAAGTAACTTGGATATTGATTTTAATTGCGTCTAGGGTGAATGTATTAAGTAGATCAGAGAAATGCAATGATTGGAGGAATTGAAGTGTGTCAACGCTGGTTTTTAAGGTTGTTGGAAACAGAACAAAAAAAGGTTAGTTTAGATAATAAAAAAAATTTTGTCCAACCAGGATATACTGTGATCTCGGATTTTTGAAGATATTATAATTGTCTAAGTGTTTAATGGCTCCATGCCGTCAGCCACTATTTATCAAGAACCCTAAAACCCGTACTCGAATTCATTTAAAATAATTTAATATAAATTTAAATATCAATTGCCCTGGCATCAATTTTAAACTTTTCGTTATAAATACGTGTGAAGAAAAAACTGCGAGAAAAGGGTAAGTTTTACAATGTGACAATTGATTGAAATTATTGGAATAATATACAAATTTTCACAAAAGGTATTTTATTTTATTTATTTCAGATTTGTTTAATTATTTTGAGTTATAAAGTGAATGAAGTTTCGAGCCGGAAATCCCAACAAGAAAAAAAAATTTAGTGAGAAAGTGTTTTAGTGAGTACTGGGTATTTCCGGACGGGAGATGGCAGAGAAGTGCGGGGTAGAGCAGAGGCAGGGGTGGATCCAGCCGATCATGTTTTTGGGGGTGGGGGCTTCGTATAATTTTGTAAAATAATAAACATATTTGTTATTATATTGTCTACGATTTCTCTTTTGTTTTACTAATGCGTATTTTTGGTCAGTGTTTCCACAAGCTCTCAGGGAACATATGCGATTACGTTAGAGACATAGTTTAATACTAGTGTTCAGATTGCAAACGAACACAAATTCCCGTTTGTCAACGCATGTACCCACGAGACGCTGATCCCACGGGAATTTAGGGAGCGCGTGATTCCGTCCTCCATTTCTGCTATTAATTAGCTGCTTTGCACAGCAATGTTGAGTCAGCGGGTGGATGTCCTTAAGAGATCCCTTCTGCAGCCCCGGGAGCAGTCTGATGAGGGATCGGTACTCTTGGAAATGTAAGACAGGTCTCTCCTCTTATTTCCTTTCAATCCTGCAAACCCTCTGTGTTAACTTGTGTTAATTGTTAACCCTCTGTGTTAATTGATTCATATGAATATTTTACTGTGGGGACACACCGCACTGAACCTAGTTTATTTACTATTTATCAGTTCGAATATTTTAAATAAGTACTACACAATTTAAAAGGTTGACGAATCACCTGAAGAGTTTTTACGACTCTTTAGGTCTGATTAATTAGAACCTAATGTACCTGAGATTTTCATGAACAACAATAAGACGAAAACTGTTTAGGAAAAATTAAGTTTTAGTCCAATCTGCTACATTTTTGTTGGGCTTGTTTAGCATAACTGCCACACATTATTGCATGCTGTTTTAATGATGATCTTTTGAGTTTTTTAACTGATGCTCTCTCAATCTGTTCTTATTCTCTCTCTCTCTCTCTTTAAATCTTGCAAGTTTCAGCAAAATATGAGAAATTGTATCGTCTTATCCCTTGGTACATTCTTTACTAATTCTATCTGATCTAAATTCCTACTAGAATTGACCATTGACCACCCGCCATTGTCAAACGTTCCCAACAGTCTTGATTCCAGATATTAGCCATAAGGAAGACACGTGGGGAACTACCACTTTTCTATTGTCAGCTTCAAGGTCGATTTCTGAAAACTATCTTCTGAAAAATTATCACCCAATGACTTAAACATATAAAAAAAATAAAATAAAATTACAAACAAACATTAAGTCGCCTACGTCATGCTATGCTCGTGAACATTTTACCTTTAAGTGATATTAAAAAAACGGATTTTTCAAAGCAGTACCTTACTATGCCAATCGCTATGTCACATTATGAAGATTGTGAAAACTAACTGCACACTTTCGAAAACATCTCTCTCTCTCTCTCTCTTACCATTTTAAAGAACATAAATATGCGAGTCGTGAGAATAATGAGGTAACTTACATATATCCACTATGGAATGTCAGAAGCCAAATAATACTCGTAAATTTCATTCGTATTGACACATTTCTAAGCCTAATGGTTGGTGCACGTGGACGCACCCTCGCTCCATTCGCTTCCGTCCCGGCAGGCGGTGCTTCGAGGACGTCCACGTGGACGGGGCGTCGCTAGACGGCGCCGCCAATTACCCGCCAGAACAAGCGTCGTCGACGGTAGACGCCTCCGCCACCGCCACCGCCGCCGCCCCCGTGCTATTCCTGGGGAACAGCGCCTCCAGTGTAAACAGCGCTGCGGTGCCGCGCTGACGAACGACTCGTTTGTTTTGCGTTCCCGCGGTCGGTTTCACCAGTCGAGCGCGCCCCGTCCTCGAAGCACAACGTGCGCCGCGGGATTAATCACGCGAGGGAGGAGGGGAAAAAATGAGAGCGCGCCACATGAAAAGGAGATGGCTGGTCTATTAAAAGGTCGTTCTCTTGGGTTATTCTCACTGAAATATGAGATATGTTACGAGGCCTAGACAGAAAGAAAATTTTCCGTTTGTTTTTAGAAACAATGGGAAAAGATACAATAGGTATTGATAAAAAAATTGTTTCAAGTTTGTCTGTTAATTCTTTAAATGTAATTATTTAATCCGGCAATCAAATTTGTATAGAATATTATTTTGTTAATAATTGAATAAGACACCTCACACGTTATTTTTCTCATTTACATTTCAATGTTTTTATTATAAGAATATTCTTTATTTATATTGATAAATAACATGCTTTTAATTCATTACATGTTTCAATTCAACATGTTCAACAATTTAACATGTTTTCAATTAATATTTCACCATAATTATTAAATTTATTAAAGTCTTTATCAGCACATGAAGTTAAGATTTCTATGCCGTAACAATGGTGTGTGGCGTTTTGCTCATAGTATCATTTTATCACCCAGCTTCGTCCCCCAACTTGAAGCACTATTTTAACATTCACATTTTTCATACCTGGAAAAGGATTACAAACCAGGAGATGAGTTGTGTTGTTGAAAGTATTGTCCGATGCGTAATGTTTTAACAATTATGAAATAATAGAAAATATAATTTTGTATTGAACATACAGAAATCTTTGTTAAATAATATTGTTCACAAATTCAATGTGTCTGTTGTTGCTGGTAATGCAATACATTACGGCATCGCTTTCGTTGTGGTTGCTAAGTAGCGTGGCAGCGTTCCTTTCGCCGCTTGTGCTTCCTGCACTACGTCGCCTTTGCGCCAGTGTCAGCGATCCCAACAGTTGGCCAACTCCGCGGGTTCTGCAAGTTGCCCCGGAGCGAAGTCGGCCGACCGCATGGGCGCCGACGAATTTATGAGCTGATATTGAAAGGCTGCTTAAGTTGGGAACAAGAGAGAGGCGTGCGCGGGTGGGCGGGAGGGTGAGTGGGTGGGTGGGTGGCTTAGGCGGCGGGCGGGTGGGCGCGCGGGTGGGTGGGTGGGCGACCGGGTGGGTGGGTGAGCGGGCGGGTGGGTGGGTGGGTGGGCGGGCGTTTTGGGCGGGCAAGCGGGTGGGTGTTTGTGTGGGTAGGTAGGTGGGTGGGTGGGTGGGTGGGTGGGTGGGTGGGCGGGCGGGCGGGCGGGCGGGCGGGCGGGTTGGAGGGAAGGAGGGTGGATGGGAGGGAAGGAGGGAGGGTGGGTGGGTGGGCGGAGCACCGCCGGGCGAAGTTGAGCGCGGCCGTCGCTTAACGTGTCTCTGCGGATGAAGGTTCACCTTTCTCCCGAGCGCCCCTCACAGCCAAAGCCGCAGACGCTGCCTTTGCGTCTGGGGCCCTCGCCCCGTTCCCTTGTCCCCTGCTCCCTGCACCGCCCCCTGCCTTCTACCTCCCTGCTTCATCACGACCTCCTGACGCTGCCTCTATAGTGCGATTTTTCTAACTCTGCCCCTCAAGCCCCTATGGTCACGATGGAATATCACACGGCATTTCGCGTCTTTCTCTCTCGTGCTACTAGGAGTCGCATGATCGCAAACACGGCTCGATAAGTACGCGATCATACGATATCTGACGGCTTGACTGAGAACGTTGCGAAATACCGTGACATATTTCATTGTGAAGATGGACCTTGAGGAGCAAAGGTAGAAAAATTGCAGTATATGTGCTCTGCCTTCCTTCTACACTGTACCTGCCTCCCTGAAGACGTCTGTCACATCCTACTTCATTGCCTACTCCGGTCGCTGCCGCTGAGTACTTTACTTTCTTCCGCTCTACACCCATCAATCTATAACCTCCTGACGCCTCGTTCTTCAATACCGCCTCAAGAGTTGGTTTAGAGTATCCCACTTTCTGTTCCACACCGTATGTACTATTATAGAGTACCCACTGGTATTGAGTATCCACACCTTCTTTACTGTACCGCCACGTCCTATCTTATGTGTCCTGAGGCTGCCATCACACCGTGTTTCGCTGGCAATCTTCTCTCTCCCTTATCACCAACTGGCTTCATCACAGCCTCCTATCGCTGCCTAGGCGTGTAATATACTTTGTGGGCGGTACCTGATACCCTATCATCTGCTCTCAATATCCTGCTTGGTTGGGGCCTTCTGGCGCTGCCTCCAAGTGGCTCTCTTTTCCTAAGCTGAACCTGTCTCCATTCACACCCTGATGTCACGCCGCCTTCAACTGCGGCCCTCCTCCCAGAACTGCCCCCGTCATCCTTCCAACTCTATCGTCACCTTTCTTCATCACTGCTTCCTGTCGCTGGAACCGAGATCCCCACTTCCGCACTTGCCTTCCCACCATATCCCCTTCGTCCAGCAATGCTGTCATAATGTCTTTCGATGGCTACCTTCTCTCTGACTCGTTGTCCACCCTCCTGCTTCGACGGCTTTTCACGCTGTTGTTAGGTACCCACTTCTCTGCGCCACACCAGCCTCCTAGCACCCCTCACTCTATCACCGCCTCCTTTCCGACTCTCAATGGCAGTGCGTAACCTGATTCCATCGACACTCCACAAGCCATCTCCTCCGCTACCTCCTCGTCTTTGCATGGCTACCATCTTTTCCGATCAGTAACTCACTTCCTCTTACCACCCTCGATTAACTCCATATTCCTTCAACTCCCTCTGAAAAATTTTTTTAGGGGGAAATTTTCGTGAAAGTCAAAATTGTGGTCAAGTGATAGTCAGTGTGGTAAAAGATAATTAATGTGTTAATAACTCCAACGCAAACTATCTTCTTTATTGTTGAATCTTTCGTTTACACCATATTACTGGTAAATGACTGCCTTCAAAATTTAAAAAAAAGGTATACACAATTTACTCATTTCCAGAAATAATTTCATATTCTTGGGAGACAATATATCCCTAAACTACCCCATCCGTTTCTATCTCACTGCCTTTCTTTCTACTCCATACATCTCTCGTCACAGCCACCTGAACAAGCCATCTTCAAGCCTTCTTTGTCCTTTTAGTTAGTCCCGTCTCCTCATCCTCTTCAGCCGCCGACAGCGCCGCAACCCTCGCCCCGTAACTGCGTCCCCGTTCTGTCTGCCCTGTCCCGCCCGCCACCTTCGCCCTTTTCATCGCCCCTGTTCTCCGCAGCTGTAACCGTCGACTTGCGAACAATGTGGGCGGTGTGCTCCCGAAACCAAGACAGGAAAGACTTACGAAAAAGGGACACTGGAGGGAAAGAGCGACAATCGACGTAAAAGCTCTATTAGCATCCGGGCGGATTCGGAAAATGCCAGGTAGGATGACAGTCTTTCAGAATTTTGTACTCCCGTTCCGGTTCTAGTTCTGTATTCTGGAACCAAGTAATCCAATTAGTATCAGATTAATCGGTTTAATGATTGTTTAATTCATCTCCGTCGTATAATGTGTTCATCAGGTATGAACATTTTATTGATAATATTTAATTGTAGATCAAATAACATTTCATTTGCAATAATTTGTAAATGGTTGTAAATATTAAAATTGGTGTAAAATGTCAATAATTTGATAATAACTATCGAATTCACTACTCAAGAAAGATAATCTTACAGGAAATTATAATACAATACGTTCTGATTTGCTGAAGAGAGTTTACGAAATCAATATTCACGTGGCTCCTTACAATTATTTCTCCCAAACGTACTACTGGTATATTCTGAGAATTTCTGTTAATTATTGTTAAAGTGGTTTCTAGTATGCGATATTACGGTTTATTATTTGAAGAATCTAGAGAAAAGTTTCAGTGAATGTAAGAATTTAATGATTTTCGAACAACATGCCGAACTAGTTTTAATTAAATTAGTTTGAAATGAGCTTGCAGAAAACAATTACGCTGATCATCTCAGCAGATCGTGATTAACATTGCTCCAAGAACAGCTGAAAACAACGAAGCGGGAACTTTCCTCTCCCAACATTCCAATTTCGTGGCATGTGATGACGCAAGCCAAAATGGCGGCCGACCCTTGCGAAACACGTACCGAGATATCGCGAGGGCCACCGCCTCCGCCGCCGCGTTCGTTCGTTCAATTATTTTCCGTTCAAGCCCGGTATTTCCGAGCGTGAGTAATTCAATTCATTAGCGCCGTCTGGGGCAGGATAACGGCGCGCATTAGTTGCGGAGGCAGCCGCCGCGCGGCGCCATCTTCGCCGGAAGCGTGCGCAGGAAGCGAATTAGGACGCGAGCGCTGACTCAGGAAGCGGCAGCGGCGCTCTCTGCAGTCGCGTTGCCGCGTCCCGCCCCTCCCGCTTCACGCCCCGCGCCGCGCCCCGCCCTGCACAGTGGCACTGCCACCCTCACAGTGGTCGAAGAAAACTTCTGCAACAGGGCATGAGGTTACCATTGGAAAAACGGAAACTGTCTATGCTGTACCCAGAGGCGTATCTACGGTATGGCAGACATGGTACGTGCCATGAGCGCCGTTCTCAAGGCGCTGTTGCCGCTGAACGCCGCTGTTTAGAGAATACCCGCTAAAACAAATAACAACCCTAATTTGAAACATCCTGACAGGGGAATTATATCCTTGCCATGAGCGCCTCAATTTCTAGATAAGCATCTGGCTGTACCTCCTACTCAGTGGCGAATCCAGGGGGGCATAGGGGCCAAGCCGCCCCCCCAAAGGCCTAGCGTTTTTGTATGTTACTTTCCTTTATTTGCCAAAATTTATTTAAATGTTTATGTTGGAATTATGCAATTATTTAAAAAATATTGTATAATAACATAATTACACTTCTGAAATAACATACAACTAGCGTGCCCATGCGAGGACTCCCGCATGCTACACCCCACCTTCTTCCTTATTTCTCTATTTCCATATTAAGCCTGTAATATATATTTTTCTTTACGAACCTCTTATCCTTGTTACTTGTTCTATATGTGTCCTTGTAATTGATAACAATATAATTCACCCTTGTCAATACAAACTATTCTATTTAACTTTAGTTTCGAGCAAAGAGGTACACCCGTGTAATTCAAGTGTCAAGTAATTAGTAATTTCACACACAGTTGCAGATTCTACAGGCTCTGGAGTAGAATCGTAGGTTTCTTTGAGGCCGTTGGCCATAAAATTTTAGTTTTGAAGGCCCTAGAACGCTTCGTTTAGAAGTTATTTAACGATATAAGATCCAAAACTCCTGAAGTGCATTGGGGGTTGCAATTTACAATAATATTTTGATGCGTTTTTTAAACAAATACTATTTTTGAAGTCCAAAGTGCAATTCGTCACGTGTCCGTGAAATTATCTTTCTTTAGAGCCGCAAAGGGAAAGTATACTACTGAAATAACACAATATAATAACAAATATGTTTACTATTTTACTAAAATCTATGATCCGCCCTCTCCAAAGAAGTTCACCTGGGTCCGCCTCTGCTCCTTCTGGACGTTTAGGACCAATAATTTCAATCATTTAAGCGACCAGTGTTTTCTTTCTTTGTGAAAAAAGTCGTTGAATAGTGACGTGAATAGTGATTAATTTTGTGATATCTTATTGCCATCCATTTCACAACTGAACAGTGAAGACGTGCCTCTTAGAAAATTCAGTTCCTCGGGTTTTAGCTTCGTCTGTTTTGCTACCGGGCCAGTCAACTGAGTTCCCTTCCCGCGCTGTTTTTAATATTCTTTGACACGTGCATCATAGGTAATTACCTACGAAGCAAGCGAACCACATGTCTATGATGCATCTAAAAGTATTTTGTCAAAATTTCTCTTTTATTTTTAATGTAATTTTAAGTCCGAAATCGAAGAGAAATGTTGATAAAATATTTTGAAGTGACTCAGGTGACACTTCTGCTTTTGATAAAGCTTGGTCATCGGATCGTGTGGTATTAAAAAATGAATCGACGATTCTTCTTCGTTTTATAGAAGTTGATATCAATTTCAAATGCAATTTAAAAAAATAAATGTGTCTATACAGACAAAAGTGGCAAATACGATCCATTATTACAGCATACCTTCATTTTTAAAATGAAATTACCTTAACTAACAAACTAATTTTACATTTTAAATTTAACTGTATTTTACCAATTTGTTATTTATTTATAAAGATCTCTATTTTGGATCTATTACATAAAAAGTGCAGGTTTTATTTAAAAAAAGTATATCACGAGTATATCACATTTATATGCGGGTATATTTTCCTTAAATTTATAAACGCTTATGGCCATAAATTTATTTTCAAAATTACTTACATACGGAATTCATACATATACATACATCCACACACATACATACACACATATACATACATATATATATACACACATATATACACGTACGTACATAAATACATACTTACATACGGAATATTTACATACGGGATACTTACATATGGAAAACTTACATACGGAAAACTTACATACGGAAAACTTACATACGGAAAACTTACATACGGAAAACTTACATACGGAAAACTTACATACGGAATACTACATACGGAAAACTTACATACGGAAAACTTACATACGAATACTTACATACGGAAAACTTACATACGGAAAACTTACATACGGAATACTTACATACGGAATACTTACATACGGAATACTCGTAATTCACTGGAAAACTGGTGAGGTAACTTGAAAATAAGGGAGGTGTTTGTGGGTGCTATTTAGAGCCCAATAAGAATTACGTCTTCGCCCACAGTGCGGCGGCGCCTTCATTCCGCCCTGCCTCTCACGCCGCCCCTCTGCCTACGCGGTTGCAGCGAAATCTCCCACGCATGCGAGAAGCTGCGGAGCTGTTCGGGACAAGGAGCCTTGTACTTGGCAGACTTACGCAAACTCTACCAGGAGCCGAAAATATTAAGCAGAGGAGAGATGGAGGAAAGTAATATTTTGGGGGTGTCGCAATACTGTGGGTGATCACAAAATGCATTGAAAAGAATTCTGAGACTGTTCAAAGTGATCAAAATGTGTCTGACTGACTTAGGTAGTGAAGGCAATACTCGGGTTCGAGTCTCATTTTCAGCATGGATGTTAAGTACTTGTTTATTCACATTTATACCATCCTTTCGTATACCACACCTAGCCTACACTTTTGAATGGGTTCTTACATCCAGTTGGGTGATACACGGATACACAACTGGATGTATGACACGGAGAATAAGGAAGTTTTACGAGATACAACCGTAACGACAATCTTTTGTGGTCCGCAAGAAGCCGAAAATGTTTGAATTTTACTCCAGCATTGAAGACGGTTTTTACCCATCTCTAATCAAATATTTAATGAACAGTTCGTTCTCGTGCCTGCCATGGACTGGTATTATTACACCTCACGACAGTAGGCAATTCATTGAGTCAGAAGTACAATTTTTATATTTGGAGATGATATTTGATTATGTCATTTAGCTACATCTATATCGTCAAATCACTTCAAGTAGTTCGACCGTGTCATTTTTTGCCCCTCTAGCAAAACCAAAATGAAAATGCAGACACTATTATTCAAATTAAGATAAATTATTTGAATAATGATAGAAATGAATGGAAAATGACCAATGTTGCTCATTATTTCAAACTTGTGATGCTATAGAATTGCACATATTTTCTCGCATTAGTTATATTTATAATCTATTTAGACTGGGCTCGCTTTCCGGCATTGCCCCTCCCTCTTCCCAGCTGCTACCTAACGGCACCAACTCAAACTTTTTCTACATTTTCTCTATTCTAATAGAAGAAATGACTAGTGTTATAAGAATATTATGGAAGAGTAATAAAGTCCTACATTGAATTTCTACATTAAATTTGAGTCCTACATTCAATCTCATTGAAACATTTGGGGATGTTTATGAGAAAATGTCATTTGAGCGTTTCTAAAAATACGAAATTTTGAGCTCATTTTCACAGAGTTTCGAGAAACGTGATCAGAAATTGTTTTAAGGATATGTTTTTACAAATGTAATAATATATAGAGAATTGTCTTAGTGTAATTATTAATGACGTGAGAGATTTCAAAAAATCACCTTTCTGTAATTTTTGACAAAGCCAAAGAATGCATCAAAAAGGTACTTATTTCATGCTAATCAGTGCATGTCCGTACAAAAAGTTAAACAAGATTGGAGCCGTTTTGAGAAAGTGTTGTTAATAAAACTGTTTTTATTTCCCGCAAAATTAGTCAAAAACTATTCATTTTTGAAAAAGTATATGTTCTCATTTAAAGATCTAATTCTGAACAACAAATTTTATTCGGAAGTAAAACCTCTACCTTTAATACTGTAGTTCTAGAAAAGCACCGAAGAAATTTTAAACTTTGCCGTTTTCAAAAATTCGTATAATATTCATTATCAATGATCTGGGACCATTTTTGAGAAAATTTGAAAACGACCTTGAATCTTCATCTAAAGTATCGTAAAAGTAAATATTAAAACATTGGTTTAAAATTAAAGGGGTCGCAAAATCACGAAGGTCGATCGGAGAATATTGAACTCGTTGAAAATCTTTCTTAAGATTTAGCCGCTAGCATTGTTCACAGACAAAAAGACAAACGTTTTATCACAAACCAATTTTTCAGTATCAGAGACTCGGAAAACGTGGATTCTAACTACGCAACGTGTTAGAGAGAGAGAGCAATTTACTACTATTAGAACAAGATTTACCCAATTTTTCGTTAACAGTGCACGACAATAGTTTTAAGTAGAAACATCGCCGTTTTCCCTACAGCATTATTTAACTTTCTCTATACCACGTATATAGTACGCAAACATAAAAAATATGGAATATTTCCATTTTATTCATTTAAAATTACAATTTGTATGTGTTCAAACTTATATCAACTTATTGACGTGTTATTGACTTGCATTACAAAACTGAATTCCTTATAAAGGAAGCGGTTTAAATATAATAACGTATTTCAACAATTTCTTACAAGGCACGCGTTAGTAAATAATATTTAACTGTATTACAAATAAGTATAAGCATTTAAAAAAAAGGTACTTGTCGAAGTTAATACCACAATGTATTTACCTCATATTCCTACATCTCCCCAGCGGTTCATGCAATAACCTAAATTGAAATGCACTCGCTTTCGCTTCGAGTAGGATAATTGTGAATTTGCAGCTCAGCCAGTTCTGCAGTTGGGAAGCACTGACCCTAACTTCTAGTCGCTAGTCGGGCCTCCAACCCTTCGCTCTGTGTTGGTCCCTCGTTCATTCTGTATTCGCACCGGATCCCATCTTCGTGTCACACACTTCTCCCAAATGGACCATTAATAGAGATGGTTAAATTCAGCACTTTAAATTTAAAAAAATAGCATTTTGAAAACAAGACTATAACATTTTATAGCATTATAAAAATTAAAATTTAGGATTTTGTAGCATTTACTATACTTGGATTTTTATTTCTTGGCTCGCGTCTTCACGATGGAATATCTCACGGTATTTCGCGTCGTTCTCGGTCGTGCCACTAGGACTCGCATGATCGCCAGCACTGCTCGATACGGTCGCGATCATGCGACTCCTGGCGGCACGACGGAGAACGACGCGAAATAACGTGAGATATTCCATCGTGAAAACAGGCCCCCACGCCCCAAGAAATAAAAACCCAAGTATATTGATAAAATTATTTTTAAGGGAGGAATCGTTGAGACAAAAAAGTAGATGCTCTTTAGAATTTCCCATTGAAATCAAGAAATAATGGAAACCAATTTTATATTTCGCCATTTGTGAACTTCAACAAATGTATGAAGCGTATAAAGTGTAAGAAGTAACACGTGTGCCTTGGGCACAGAGCCTTCCTTCTCTTCCCTTGATCTTCTCTGATCAGCGAGCTGAAGAAGCTGAGACCCCATGAGATGACCCTGTGCGCTCAGGCTTTCAGGGTCGATTTTTTAATTGTTCTTATTATTTTTACTCAATTATATCTTAATTGTAAATAAATAAATCAACACAGCCAGTTAAATTAAATGTTTTCAAACACCGACGTGCTGTTGTCGATGTCGCTTAGACAACAAACACGAAAGAAATTTTAAAATCCAATTTAGCAAGAATATCGCACATTCACGACGATTTCGAATTTTATGATCGATTTTGCATTTTATTGCAGATTGGAAACCTTACATATGTACTGCCCCGACCATCAAATATACAATTTCTGATTTTGTTTCAGCGTTTCGTTATAATTCGCATTTTTAGCAATTGCTAAAATCTACCACCTCTAACCATTAACACACACAAAAAAAATTATTATACACGAAGACATCCCATAACACCACTGACTAGTGTTTTGGGGCGTGTCAACTATTATGTTAGTTCCGTAAGTGGAGTGCATGTCATATCCAGAGAGGTGATGGTGTCCCTCCTCTCCCACTAAAACATGTCTGGCGCAGACATGGAAGTCAGATTGCAAGTTTCCTCTCTAGGTATCTCTCACAGTGGGGGTAAGCTGTAAGCTTCAGACTGGACACCCTACATAGGTAAGTGTGTGTGTGTGTGTGTGTGTGTGTGTGTGTGTGAGAGAGAGAGAGAGAGAGAGAGAGAGTGAGAGAAAGAGAGAGAGAGGAGAAAAAACAAAGAGCAAAGGGTCAATCGGGCGTGCTTCGTGACCTGTTTTCTGCTTCAACATTCGCCTACTATTGAACGGAGAGCGCGCAGAAAACTACCCATCAGAGCAACCGGCTAATAATATTCTCCTCCAGTTAGTGGTTGAATTCGACTCAAACATGCAGCTAGCGACCCGCCCCCGGGGAGAATCGAAAGCTAAGACTGCTAACTCAGCGACAATAGCAATGCTGCCGCTGAGACGCTGCAGTTGAACAACACCTGGAGTACTGCAGTAAAGGTATTTATTGAATATCTCGGCTGCTATCGAGTTGCGATTTGAAATAATGTTCAGGTCTCGCCAACGAAATATAAAATGAGGTCCAAGGCTCCTTCCCAACGAGTAGCTCAGCCAGGAAAGCAGCGTCACACTGTTACGCTCCTATGACTCAGTGTCGACCTATTACACTGCGAGAAAAGAAGTTTCACTTCCAAATACCTCTTACCAGTCACGTTTAAGCCAGAGCCAGTTTTTCTGCTGTCACCGCAGCGACTCTGACCGGAAGGTCTCAGAGAATGAATCTCGACGGTGACGGATATTCGACACTAGCTACATGGAATTCAATCGCTGCTTGATCGAGATTTCTAGCTGTCGGCAGATCTGATTTTATGTTATCTCTGTTGGAGATCAGGCGAATGCCGGAGCAGTACACCAACAAACGGGCCACAAACCGCGGGCCACAAACCGCGCGCAATCATTTCTTCAGCTTCATTGATATATCCTATATCCTTACTTACACTCATATGCACTACACTACCACACATGTTGGGAGACTACAAACCGAAGCTTAGAGCGTGTACTGGCTGGAGGGGAGATATCCGGTGTGGTAAAACCCAAGCAGATCGTCATGTACGTCGGCGCCGGATTTCACCACCTAGTGGGAGAGGAAACTGCTATCTCCAGTCATAAAAATATTCATCACAGTAACGGGACTAAGATCATAGCAGTTGATATGTCCAGAAACATCAATCTAACAATTAAAATGAGAGCGTAGACTTCCGCAGCAGGAGTCCTTCCGCACGCGGCTGTCAGGGAGACTCCTTGTCCTGGGCACAGGTGCCAACGTTTCGGCCGCCATTCTGCGATCTTCGTCAGGGCGAAATGCGAACAAATCTCATTCTGCGATCTTCGTCAAAGCGAAATTCCCATTCTGGAAACTTCGTCCGGGCGAAATGCAAACGAATCCCATTCTGGAACCTTCATCAGGGCGAAATGCAAACGAATCCCATTCTGGAACCTTTCTCAGGGCGAAATACGAACGAATAGCATTTCGCCTTGAGGAAGGTCGTAGAATAGTGGCCGAAACGTTAGCCCCTGTGCCTAAGATGCGGCGTCTCCCGGGCAGCCAAGTAGCTCCTAACAGTCCCAATGCCTGTGGATGCAACTGGTTGGCACACTGTGCGTCGCGT